>JAQFXU010001642.1:0-26935 GCA_034693705.1 Spatulosminthurus flaviceps | reverse complement strand
GGTATCGGCTAACTTGCATCGGGTAATTTGCAGTTTCACCCGAAAATTTCGGGTAACTTGACCCGATTTATTCGGGTGTCGGGTAACTTGGAATTTCCTTAGAATGATGGCAATAAATTTATGTGCTTGTAATTCTTTTCTTTTTAGAATTTAGGACACTTAGATTTAGCACCTTCATAGGTGAGCACTTAAAATCCGACTTGTGTGAGACTTGGATAACGACTGACTCTTCCGTGCATGCTTTTCCATGCACACCACCACAGGATTGTAACGGTCAATCCTTAACAATGCTGAGCAAACGTTTGGCTGCGGTCGCTCATTCCTCATGAGGTGGTGAGTATATATACATGCATGCCTACTCCATACGTTCACATTCCATGCATGCCTTCTCCATACATTAACATTGCCTATATTCGCATGGCTCAACTGTCATTCTTACAACTATTCACCTTTGGCGTGAACAGAAATTAAAAGCAGTAAATGCATCTATGTTAAAAATACTAAATTAATTACGTACACTTACTAGATTATTCTAGGACATTTTTGAAAATGCTACTTTAATTATGTCACCGGGTTACTGTGTCTACTAGGTGCTATATGTAACGATATTAGTAGTTACAAGTAAGTGTCCCAGATGTTGAAAGCATATAGATGGCACGGAAACTAAGTTCCCTAATAGAAGTAATGCCCACAAAAGTTTCATATGTATTACGGGCTCCATCCCGTGCTAATTTTAAGACTAGGCTCAAACTAATAACTGAGGTAATCAATCACTGATTTGAAATTTGAAATTGCAACAAAATGATGATGTACGTTGTAATGGTAGCGAACACCTGCAGAGAAAAACAAACGTTTCATTAATTAATTAAAATGAAGATTTACACGACTATAGCTTTATTGAAATTAATGGGAAAAGGCCATTAATGTTCATATTCTTACTGTAGTCAAGGACTTCCGATCTAATGTGAATAAAAGTCCCGGCGATATTTCAGGTGGGTTAGTCGATAATTTCAGTGCCATCATATTTATCTGAAATTCAAAAAAAAGCACCAAACTAAGACAATAACATACTTCAGTACAATCCATTGAAACATATTTGTTATTTTGAGTACCTTCGACTGTAGTGAGCTCGAAATGTCGTGGCAGTTTAGATTGTACAGAACAAAAAGCAAGGATTTGGACCTTGACGTGATCCGTGAGCACCAAGAAGTCAAGTAATACAATTTCCACACCTCAAAGCTCATGCAGGTCGCAATAGCACATGTTTGAAAGACAGTGGTCCGGATTGTGTAATAAATCCCGAAGAAGACGAGAAGGGAAATTGTTATCATGGAAAGTAATGACTGGAGAATTAAATCTATTTTAAATTGCTCTACGAATTTCCCCACCATTCCTTCTATTAAATTATAACCTTCAATGCATTGCTCAACTTTCTCCCTTATTACTCTTTCTTGTTCAGGTCTCAGATAATTTTCACCATTTTCATCTTCTCTCTTCAAAATCTCCACACAAGTCTCCAGTTCATTTGTGATGATTTGAAAGCAATTTGAATAAAATTTTAAAAAGAACCCCAAAAATAAAATGTACCATACTCGGGATGTACTTCCAATTATATAGCAAAATTGAATGAGGGCTTCCACTATATCATATAATGAGACTTCCCTTCCACAAAATATGATCTCGTAAAAGAAGAATAGACAGGTTAATAAAAATGCCGAAATAACAGAGAAAAGAAGTACCCAAGTTATGAGCTTTTTCGTCCAAACTGTCATTTTGTCCACTAAATCCTTGGTTTTGAAAATGGGGCGGCGAAAATCAAAATTTTCGTTGAGACTCACAAAATTTCCTAGGAGCTGACAATTGGAGTTCCAGAAAATTACCATGTTTTTACTGGTAAAAATATTTACAAGGCGGAAACCAATGCTGTCAATCGTGTACAGCACAGCTATCATCAAATGAGAGAGTATCTCCGTGAAGTTCAAACCAAGCAAATTACTTTGCTCGTTGCTGTATGCAAATTGTCTAGTAGATTTTAGTACAACAAGCAATAAAATCAAGTGCGCCCATATCGATGACTTTGACCAAAAACTCCAACAGAGTTGATAATGAGGGTTGAAATGTAATGGAAAATATCCAAAGAAACGAACGAAAGTTAAAAGCCTGTCAAAAACTGAATAGAACTTTTCCTCTATTGATATTTCGGGTAGAATTATTACATCAATGTTCGAAATTTCAGGTAAGGTCTTCATTTTAGCAAAATATTTCCAACTAGAAACAGCAGCCTTTCTGGGGTTGCACTGGTTAAGGTTAATGAAGAAGGACTCTCGTGTGTAAACTTCATTTATTAATACTTCGAATCGACTGTTGACTTTTCCTGCGAAGTCGTGTAGCCGTAATGAGTCAATATAATTTTCTATTGGATGTTTCTCACTGAACTTGTGTAGCATATTGAATATATGCTACACTATTTTTTTATAACCATCTGTCATATTTTGTCATGAACCTTTTATACGTTATTAAATATAAATACTACAACTGAAGTGCATTAACTGGAAGCAAAGACAATTCAAATGTTTCGGACCACACCCCTTGAGCAAATATTGTTTGGGAACTAATATACCGTAAGATAAATGAGCTTTTGACGTAGTGAACTAAAGCTTTTGTCGCACTATTTCTACAACAGGGGAAACACTCCTCCATGAATCTAATACACCGTAGCTCAATTATAGCCTGTGCCAATGTCATCTGGTGATAATCACACTGTTTTTAGGCAGGGGCTTTTGGCGTTTTATATGTTTATTACAGCCACAGGTCATTCCAAATCGAAAGACAAGGAAAGAAAGAAACTAAGGGTAAGTCTTCTAGCTCCCACCAAAATTAAAACTAGGATGAAATTTCTTAAAATTTTCATGACTACTCAGTTAGACATTTAATCGGATCATACACGGATTACATACTTCTTATATAATTTTTCCAAATAAAACAACATTGTATATGAGGGCCTCTATTATAGCATTTTAAATCCACAAAAGACTGCTAAGGCCAAATAAAACAATAGCTTATGAGGACAAAGTTGCATTCATGGATGGCTGACCATAATCACTAATTTGGAACTGAATTAATATTATGGTGTAGGTAGCTACGGAACCCAAAATCTGTTTATAATGAAAACATAATAATGGTATTGACTTTCAAATACTTAAAATATTACATCCATCATCGGCTTTGAATTGAACCATATTGGATTTTGGAAAGTTAAAAAAATTACCATGGTAAACGCTTTCCGATTGAGGGTAAAAAACTGTCCTGGAGATATTTCCGGAGGACTCGTAGATAACTTGAGGATCATTTTCCCGATCTAGAATAATGGATAATCAAATTCAAAATGGACGCCACCACATGCGCGCTGTTCATACAACAGAAGCGACGATGTCAAAATTAAGTTATTACCTTGTTATGCACGGAAGCGGGAATCCCATCAGAATTTAATGCATGAAGTCGGTAAAGTATGATTTTGGAAACAGAACCCATCCGTGAGCACCAACTTGCAATGTAATACATTTGCCATAATTCAATTATTAGGTAAACTAGAAGCGACATGAAACTTAAACCATTACCTTTGAGGCAATGATAAATTGAAAAGAAAGTAAGCAAAGAAATAAGAATCATAGAAAACAAAACTTGGAGAATCAACTCAATGCTAAAATGCGAATCGAATTCCTGCACAAGATTCTCAACTATATTGAAAGCATCGATACAATTTCGAATGTTGTTCGAAATCAATGATTCACGACCAACTATGTTGGATTCTAAGGCTAAAGAATTATCATTGCTCTTTACCGGATCCTCATCAATAGTCTTCAGCTCATTTGCAATGATTTCAAAGCAAGCGCTGTACAACTTAAGGAATAGTACTAAATATAGGACGATTGAAAAACGTGTGAAATTTCCCAATGTATAGAACATTTGGTTCAATGCTAGGTAAATGACCTCAATTATCCTTGACTCTCCATTAAAAATTGCATTCGATATCAAATTGTAGCAAGGAACTCCTGTGCAAGCTGTTAGGTACGTAATTCCAAAAATCAGCAAGTTTCGATTCGACATTTTGATGTTATCAACGAAACCGAGATTTTTACAAGCTGAATTGCAGAAGTCAAAGCTCGGGCTTAAAACCATGAAAGACTCCAACAATTTACAATGTTTTTGCCAGAATAGAAAAAAACCAGGGATTTTAATTAGGTGTAAGAGTCGAAAGACGATTCCGCAGGCGCTAAATAATATCCATAGAGCGGACATGGCGATAAATTCAGTTGACTTCAATTCCAAGGATTTCACATGTTCACTCAAATTGAAAATAAAATTTGCAAATTGATATGTTAAAATAACAAGTAGTAGGAAAGTCCAAACGGAGAGGAGGGAGTTCCAACTGAAATAAATGCCGTAGGTTCTTGTGAATCGAAGAGGAAAGTAGCCAGCGAATTGGAGGAATTTTAGTAGAGGCTGGGAAATCATGTAGAGTTTCTTTTGCGGGGAAATTCGGATAGGTGGCAGGGTAAAGGGATTTTTCGCCTTGATAGCAGACATGTTTTGTGGCGTGGCTTTTAATGGCTACTAATGCAAATCTTGTTGGTTAAAGGACAATTTATCTGCACAAGTTCGTCCTTAGGAAAATAATATAGATTAATTGACTAATTATGTCGACTAGTCTTCAAGTGCCACACCAAAATAAAATTAATGTGCATATACAAGTCAATCATGATGTACCGTTTTGTTTTTGTTAGGCTCAAAATTTAATGAAATGATGTCTCAGGGTTCAGACCCTCCACCTACTAAAATAAATACTCATACTCTAACAATACGTGGTAATATTTACCTAAATGTTTACTACCATCAAAGAAAATAATATTTCATAAAGTATTTCAAAATGGACAAAAGAAATTATCCAAATGATTATAATTGAAAGCAAATCACAACATTTAAAAAATTCTTCATGACTTATCAAATAATACCTCATTCGTGAAGGCTCAGCTTATGAAAGCATAGATGGCGCTTCGGTTTCGGTTTACTCTTGGAGACTTATAAGCTTATGACGTTAACATTGAATTCCCAGTAGTCTTACCGTAATCATTAATTTGGAACTGGAGCAAAATTATGATGTAGGTCGTAATTGACGCCAAAATCTGATTCCAAAAAATGAAGTACAAATTAACTTGCAAATAACGCCAAAATCCGTTTCAAAGACAGACTAGATTTTACGTTTAAACACTCCAAAAATACTCTCACTTGGTTTTTAATACGCTAGAAAGAAAAAAATTACCGTGATGAATGACTTCCGATTCAGGGTAAAAAATTCCCCTGGAGATATTTCTGGAGGGCTTGTTGACAATTTGAGGATCGTTTTTTGGATCTGAAATAATAAAAATGAACGCAATAAAAATTAACAATAACACACGCACAGTATTTCACAGTAGATGTACAAACATTTTCATCTCAAAGGTTGTGCCTTTTGAGATGATATGCCTGTTAAATACCTTGACTTGCATGGAAGTGGAAATCCCATCACAGTTTAGCCCATAAAGACGGTGTAGTACGACCTTTGAAGAAGAGGTCACCCCAGAAGTCCAACTTGTAATGTGGTACATTTGCCATAACTCAACACATAAGTAGATTAGAAGCCATAGCACATAGAGACCCTGGCCTTGGAGCGAGTAATAAATTCCAAAGAAAGTAAGAAAGGAAATAAGAAGCATAGAAAATAAAACTTGGAAAATCAACTCAAGGCTAAAATGGGAATCGAATTCCTGCACAAGCTTCTCAATCACCTCAACAGCCTCGATGCAATTTCTGATTTTGTGCGAGTCCGTTTTTAGTACAAAAGAATCCCCTTCACTCCTTCCCGTTTCCTCCGCAATATCCTCAAGCTCAATTGAAATTATGTCAAAGCAAATGTCGTACAACTTAAGGAACAACGTCATAAATAGGAAGGTTAAGAAACGAGTTGTGATTCCAAACGTGAACAATATTTGTTTAATGGCTTCGAAAATAACCTCAGTTATCCCTAAGTTTTCCTGAAAAGTCTTTGAGGACACCCCAAAGGCAGCCAGAGCTAGACTAACTGCCATGTAACAAATAGCAAAAATGAGCAATTTTTTAGTTGATTTTTTGGTGCGGTCAAGTAAATGGCGGTGGGTACAAGCTGAGTTGCACAGATCAAAGCTCGTGTTTAAATTCATGAAAGCCTGGAACAGTTGGCAATGCTTTTGCCAGAATAAAATAGTTTCCCGGATGTTAATTGTGTGGAGAAGTCGGAAGAGGACGCCGCAAAGGCTGAATAATGATGACATCGCGATATACGCAATCAATTCAGTTGGATTCAACCCCAAGGATTTCCCGTCTTTACTGATATGAAAAATAATTCCTCCTAGTTGTATTGTAAGAAGGGTAAGTAGGAGGAAAGTCCATACTGAGAGGGGTGAGGTCAAACTGAAATAAATATTGAAGGATTTTGTGAATCTGAGGGGGAAATATCCGAAAATTTGAATGTACCACAACAAGGGACGGAAAATTGTGTATAGTTTTTCCTCCGTTGAAACACGGGTAGGTGGGAGGGTAATGGGCATCCCGGGTTTTTTGGACGTCGCAAAAGCAGGCATATTATGGGTGTCTTCGCTCGTACCAACTACTCAAGAAAAACTTACAAAAATGAATACATTTCCCGGGAAGTTCGTATTGTCGGGATAAAATCATAATTTGCTAATTATTTTCTTGGTTGTCTTACGGAGGCCATGCCCAAATACAAATTTATTAGGTTCCTCATGGTTTCTGATTCAGGGGCAGTTCAAAACACAGAGACAATTTGGTAAATGGGCAGGCTGCGTGGGTTATTGTCTTATCTGATGGAATCAAATGCTTTTTATCTAATTGGAAATGTCGATTATCGTAAGGATAATTATTATTAATGCTTCTCAAATGCAAAGGTTACTGGACTACTTGAGGTCTTTGATGTTGATTTATCCTCAGAAGCCATTCCCGCTATAAGTCAATACATATAATGTTCCTAATGAGAATTCTTATGGAACTTTTGCAAAACGCTGCTTATATTCAATAACACATTTGCAAATTTTATCATCAAAACTGTATTTTAAGTAAATATTACTATAATACTTTTGGGCATTCATGAAAGTTTCCAAGCCATTATTTTTATGATGTTTTCCGAATGATTTAATACACCATACACTATGTAGTTTGTGCTTTCAATTGTTAATGTTAAAAATAATATTTCCTAAGAAAGCTTATGACACTAACGTTGAATTCCCAGTCGTCTTCCCATAATCATTAATTTGGAACTGAAGCAATATTATAATGTAGGTCGCAATTGACGCCAAAACCTGTTTTAAAAAAGGCAAAAAAAAGACTTATTAGCAATTATGTACTTTTTAGAAAACTTGACTTTCTATGACTTTAATTAAATACATCCAATGAATTGAAGGAACTTGGAAATTATACCGTGGTGAATGATTGCCGATTCAGGGTAAAATATTGTCCTGGAGATATTTCCGGAGGGCTCGTTGACAATTTCAGGATCATTTTTTGCAGCTAAAATTGATGACCACAAAAATGACATTAAATGCGTCATAAATGATACAAAATTATCATTCAAAACCAAAAGTTGTGCTTTTTACCTTAGATTGGACGGAAGTAGAAAGCCCATCCCAGTTTAGTCCATAAAGACGGTAAAGTATGACTTTGGACGAAGAGCCCGGTCGGGAACACCAAGTTGCAATGTAGTGCATTTGCCCTAACTCGATAATTAGGTAGGTTGAAACCCATAATGTATAAATACTTGGACCTTGCAGGCAATAGTAAATCCCAAAGAACGTAAGTAAGGTAATTTGAAGCATAGAAAGCAAAACTTGTAGAATCAACTCAATACTAAAATGGGAATCAAATTCCTGCACAAGCTTCTCAATTATATCAAAAGCCTCGATAGAATTTCCAATTTTGTCCGAAATCAATGACCCAGTAACGGTGGGCTCTGTTTTCAGAAACAAATGATTCTTTACAGAGTCCTCGGAAACAGTCTCGAGCTCAAGTGCAATAATTTCAAAGCAAGTGCTGTACAGCTTTAAAAATATCGTCAGATAAAGGAACGTTAAGAAACGAGTGGAATTTCCAACTGTGAATAATATTTGTTGCAGAAGGTCTAAAATATTTCCCCCTGAGATTCCATTTACAACTAGATTTGAGAAAAACGCATAGACAGACCCAGCTAAGCAAACTGTTAAGTATATTATTCCAAAAATTAACAATTTTTGAGTCGATCTTTTCACGTTATCAACTAAATTCCGATTTTTACAATCCGAATTGCAAAAGTCAAAGCTCGGGTTTAAATTCATGAGAGCTTGTAGTAGTTTGCAATGAATTTGCCAGAATGAAAATATTTCTCGAGCTCTAATTATGTGGAGAAGCCGAAAGACGATGCTGCAAGTGCTAAATAATGAAGTCATGGCGGACAAGGCTATAAATTCAGTTGACCTCAATTCCATGGATTTCACCTTTTCACTGAAATTTACAATAAAATCTCCAAATTGAAATGTTAGGAACGCAAGTACTAGCAAAGTCCAAATTGAGAGGGGTGATTTAAAAGTGAAATAAATGTCATAGGTTTTTGTGAATCGGAGGGGAAAGTAGCCCATATATTGGAGGCACTTTAATAATGGGTGGAAAATTGTGTAAAGTTTCTCCTCCGATGAAACGGTGGTAGATGGCAGGGTGATGAACATCTCGGGATTGTTGGTGTCGAAGGCAGACATTTTCATAGGTCGTCGGCTTCTTTGCTGGCAATAATGCAAATAAATGTACTAACGTGAATCTTTGGTCAATACATACAAGCGCATGTAATTTATAATAATAAATAAAATCATGATAATTTTGTAAATTTTGCCGATTGTACTCACGAAAAATGCTCCCAAATAATTTGACCTTAAATTTCTACGTAATAATCCTACTTTTTTCAGCAGGGAGAAATTGTTAGGTTAGGTCGGTCAGTAGAGACGTCAGCAGGAGAGGTTTAAATCGGAGTAAGTATTATATTGCCGTAGCTGTGGCTTACACGAACACTACCAGGCACCATATTGGATTTTATAGGATAAAGGCAATAGTAATTATAATAATAGCAATATATTGTCTCTAAAAACACAGTGCACTTCTTCACTGATGCGGTAGAGGTAGGCCCCTAGGGATCAAAAGATGTACGCTGAGTCTATGGTTAAGTTGCATATTTTGTGGAATGCTCACAACTCAGGATAAAAAGTGAGTTTAACTCACTAAGTGATGTATGCATGTTTCAAACTGTACATTTAAAGAATTTGGAGTTATTTATTTTCCCAGCCACACCTTTTGGATAAATATTAGATTATGAAATTAGTTTGAGATAATGGATCATATGTGCATAGTAGCTATGTACATATAGTCAGTCGCTTTGGATCTCCGTGGATATGCTCCCTAAGCTACTCCTACTCCTGCTCCTTGCGTCCAACTTATTATTTATAGTAATTTTTATTTAAAATTGTAATAACCAATGATACTACTTTTATATATTACTGTAGCTTGGTGCTACAGCAATAATTATTCCTGCTGACATTCTTCTTCCAACCTTCAACTCAATAAAACCGCTACCGACGTCTCTCCTGTAACTTTTCTCCCAGCTTTTTCCTGCATCATTTTATTTTATACTAACTTAAATTGTATAATATGTATATGGATATGAGTAAAGAATATGATGGGGATGAAATGTAAGTCTTAATATTTGCCACGAATAAGCCCACTTAGTGCAACATTTTACGATTCATAAGAACCCAACAATTTTAGCAGATTCTAGAAGATAGAATTTAAAAATAAAATCCGTTCAAAATAAATATAAAATCCGTTAGAGTTTCTCCTTAATCACTGATTTGAAATTGGAGCAAAATGATGGTGTAAGTTGTGATGGTGGCCATGATCTATGGGGAAAAGAATGCAAATCCTAATTATTATTGTAAAATCATTTTCCCTACCCTGAAGTGTTTTAGATCGTAAGCACAATAACTCCACGTACTGTAGTCAAAGACCTCCGATCAAGTGTAAAGTAAAGTCCGGGAGATATCTGCGGAGGATTAGTTGACAATTTTAATGCCATCATATTTACCTGGAATGAAAAACAAGGAAAGCAACTCAAAGAACTTTCAAATTCAACAAATTCAAAATATTCCATTATTTCAAGTACCTTGGACTGGAGGGAGGCTGAAATGTCATGGCAGTTGAGATTGTAGAGAACACAAAGTAGTGACTTGGACGTGGACGTTATGTGTGCGCACCATGACGTGATGTAATACAATTGCCAAACTTCAATGCTTATGGAAACAGCATACCAGACTAATTGTACTGCATCGCCCCGAATTGAATAGTAAATCCCGAAGAATACAAGAAGGGAGATTGAAATCACGGAGAGCAAAGATTGGAGAATTATAACCACGCTAAAGTGCTCAACAAACTTCCCCACCAATTTTTCTATTAGATTGTTACCTTCTATACATTGCTCTACCTTCTCCTTTAGTACAATACACTGTACAGGTTTTAGACATTCTGCACCTTTCATCCCCAATAAATCAACACAGCCCTGGAGTTCGTGTGTAACTATTTGAAAACAAGTACAATAGAATTTTAAAAAGAAGGTCAAAAATAAAATATACAGAATATGCGTTGTATATCCAAGCGTGAATATAAGTTGGAAGAAGATATCTACCAATTCTATAATCCAGGGATTGTTTCCATAGCATACTATTTTATGGGTGAAAACTATACCGTACAATTCTGTGAGAATCAATACGGAGATAATTCCCCAAATAAAAGTCTTTTCCGTAGCAATTTTAAGTTTGTCCAGTAAATCCTTGGTGTTGAAAATTGGACGACAAAAGTCAAAGTTTTCGTTCAGATTCACAAAATTCTCTAGAAGCTCACAATTATAGTTCCAAAAATCCACAAAACTTTTGCTTCTCAAGATGTTTTGCAAGCGAAACGCTAAACTGCCAGTGCAGCATAAAACAGCAAGCATTGAATGAGACACTATTTCCGTGGAGTTCATGCGGAGAGAATGAATTTCTTCGACATTGTATAAATAATATCTCACACATTTTAATAGGTTCAAAAATAAAATAAAGTAAGTCCACAACGCTGACTTTGACAAGAGGTTCCTGGATATTTTACAGCCAATATTGAAATTTAATGGAAAATATCCACAAATACGAATAACATTTAGAAGCTTTCCGTGAATTTCATAAAAATTTTCGTCAATCGACACTTTGGGTGGATTTACGATGGGTAAAATGTTATTCTTAGGAATACTATTAGGAGAAGGCTTCATTTTATCTGGGTTAAGCTAGTGTATGGACTGTTGATCGAACACTAAGGATTAGGTGGCACTAAACATGTTTTTTTCCCAAGGTTTTGAAATGTTTCATTAATTTCGACATCATGCGAAAGTCACATAGGAAATAATTACTAACAATTTACGGAAGTGTGTTTGTTTGTGTACTACCACAAAAGATAAGCTAGCTATTTGTGGGTTGAAACTACGGTTAATTAGATTGCGTGATATATTTCAATCAACTGACGCAATGATGAAGTTTATATAATTTCCGTTGCCACGCCTCTTGCACAAATATTGATATGACATATCGTGCAACAAATTAGTTCGAAATGTTTACAACAGCGTCTAGACTGGTGAGTGCTAAAATCTGTCGATCGCGATTTATCGACTGTCGTTATCGAATCTCGAACCATTCTATCAACACGACTAAAAACTATCGACCCAACATATCGACAACACCATTATCCACCGTCCTTAATCGAACCTCGATATGATATGACTAAAAACTATCGGCCCATTTTATTGACCCCTCCATTATTGAGCTTTCTTTATCGAACCTCCATAGTCGATATGACTAAAAACTAACCACCCTCATTTTCTTTGTAATTTGTGTAGTTCTAATGATGTAAAGTAGTAAATTAGACGCGCATTCTATTTAATATTCAGCGACTTTAAGGTGTTACATTTCCAACTGCAAGGTGCATAGTATTGTTGGCTTAAAAGCTACACAATTGATGTATGAAAGCAAACAATATCGGAAACACGTGGAAAAGTTAAACTATATTAATCTCCTGTGAAAGAGAAACCTTTGCAATAATTAAAATCACAGCAAACACTGTGTACATTAAATTTTGCAGGTGCAAGTTTTACGTGGTCGTTAAAATCTTTGGCAGTGGTGATAGCTTTTTCACATCCAGGATATGGCTTGTGTGCTTTTGATTTTGTTGTTTTTGTTTTTTTCACTGGCACTGGAGTGCATATTTTCCTCGCCTTTTCTTCGCTTTTGAACTTTTAACCGGGTTTTTTAGAAGAAAATGTCGCTCTCATTCCTTGTCTTAGGCTGTTTTTTCGAATTGTTTCTCGTTCGGCCATGTTAAACAGTGACAGATAGGTCAAATTGTTTCCTCAAGAAACTACCTCCTCTCTCTTTCATGGAACAAACGCCTTCCACCGTTATTCGTGCTTTCGTTGTAAACACTACATATGCTGACCAAACTAATTTTTCCTATCACGATGTTGGTACTAGGCTTATGCATTGTATCATCCTATCAGCGCTTGTTTACACTACAGTTTCGTGGTATTCAATATGTTAACTCCTGCATTACGCTGACTCTGCAAGTATCTATTTTGTTCTCGGCCTATGTCTTCGCCATCTCACTTCCGCATTTATTTGTCGATCACCAATGTGGCTTTGAATATTTTCTTCTACTTTATGATAGGCAAAGTTTTTGTAGACTAGTAGCTGGTACGGAGGCTGAACAACAAGCAGTTTCAGATTGTGAACAAGGAGCTGGCTCATTGGTTGGACCTTGAGCTGATGCAGTGGATGAACCAGAAGCTATGAACCAAATAATTAAAGTTTGATATGATTATAACAAGGGGCCTTTTACGGTATTATGTTGTGGAGGACAAAATAATTGTAACAGCTTCTAGCGGTCCTGAACGGCTTTATCAGTAAAACTATATTGCAAATTGACTTTAAATTTAAATTCAAAGAAACTTTGATTCTGAAAAGAAGGATTGCCTTACAAAGCTCGGATTATCGGAGGAATTTCAAGAAGTTATTTACCAACAAGACGAATTACCTACAATACCAGAATACGATACATCTTTAGCTCTATCACACGATTTTTCACAAGGAAGGGAAAAAAGAAAAAAGTGAAAAAACTCAAAGTTATAAGGAACAAATTACAAAAACAAGAATACGATAAATGGTGTAATCTCCCAACTAGGGGCCAATGTGTCATTCAATTTTCAGAATGTCCTGCTGCAAATAAATGGGTTTCTCAAAAATTTGGATTGTCCACATCAGAGTGGATAAATGCTATAAAAATGAATGGAATTGTCCTCCCTAATAAGTCTAATCCTGGGCATAGCCAAGGAAATAGCCGTTGCAGATACTGTAACGAGTTTGAAACCCTCGGACATATTCTTGGCAAATTTCCACGAGGAGAATTATTACGGAACAACAGGCATCACAGCATCCGCTCCCTTTTAGCCGAAAAAATAAAAGATCGAGGCTACAGAATCGAAGAAGATATTTATTGTGAAGGTATTCATGGGACAAGTAGAAGAGCTGATATTTTAGCATATCATCCAGGTACAAAGAAATGATATATAATAGATCCAACTATCAGAATGGAACAGGATATACATCAGCCACAGAATGTAAACTTTGAAAAGAAACCTATCTATGATCTTTGCATTCCCTACTTTCAAAGAAAATTCAACTTTCGTGAAATGGAAATTATAGGGCTGTATATCGGGGCAAGAGGAACCATTTCAAATTGTATCATTTCTGAAGAAATTCGGAATACCACTGAAAGTTATAGAAGAAGTAGTGTCTTTAGTACTTAAGAACAGTGCTTTAATTTGTAATAATCATTTATACAAAATTAATTAACTCTTAAAATATTGCTTCAAACATTTTATCCATTATACTGAGTTAATAATGGCTACTTCTATTGAGGAGCAATTTCAATAAAGTCTTTCTCTCAGGTCGTTTGAAATAGCGACATTACAACTTGTGTCGCAAGCCCATAACCTTAACCATGACCTTATACCTACTATAATGTAAAATACCTGAGTAAACTCAATTGAGCATCGAATGATGCACCATTTTTAGATTAAGAAAACCAAATAAACAAAATTCGGAAAAATAGATCCGACTCAAAATTATGCTGCCAGCAATATTAATTATTAATTAGTATAAACAATGGACTTGGACACTGTAAAAAAAAGGCAGTTCCTTCCTATCTCGAATCGAGTATAGATCTAGACTTGAATAAAATATACATTGATGAATCAAACTCTCCTCCCCATTCATTGGTAATAGTGGCTAATGTTTGCAATCGAATCCAAATTGGATGATAATTATTATTACACTGCAATTCATAAGAAACATTTAATACATTGATCATGGTAATAATAATTTGCATGTAATATTATGATATAATTAATACTAACTACTAATAATTATATTAATAATATCATTAGCTAATTGAATCTAAATTGGGCCTTCAAAAATGGTTAGCTTCAAATACATACGAATCATTGAATATGAATGATATTTAATTATGCCACTCAGCAAAGGACTGTAGTGAAGCGGAAATTGAATTTTTATACATGTGTTTCATTTCTTGGTCTCTGATTTGAAAATGCAATAAAATGATAGTCTATATGTTGTATTGGTTGCCAAGATCTGTGGGTTAGAAGAATCGTACAATATAATTAATTAGCACGGAGATTTACATAAGTGGCTTGATTTATATATAGGTAACGGGAAAAAGGCCCAAATTAATTTCCTTACTGTAATAAATGACTTCCGATCTATTGTAAAATAAAGTCCAGGCGATATTTTATGAGGATTTGTAGACAATTTTAACATCATCAGCAGGTAAATATCTGCGTAATTCAACTGAAATAAGTACTGAAACAAATTCAATATGGACTTAAATAAACCCTTTTTGAAAACATTATGAGTACCTTGGACTGCAGCGTGACAGTTCAAACTGTACAGAAAGGAAAACAAAGATTACGATAGATGCACGTAATGCGTGAGCACCATGAAGCCACATCATTCAAATCTTAATGACCATTCAGGAAACCCAAATTTATCATAGTACTCCAAATTGAGTAATAAATCCCAAAGAAGACGAGAAGGGAGATTATGATCATTGAAAGTAAAAACTGTAGAATTAAATCCAACTTGAATTGCTCAACAAATTTCCCGGCCACCTTTTCTATTAAATTATTATACCTTCAAAACATAGATCAACTTTCTCCTTTTAACTCTTCCTGGTCCAGATTTGAGACAATTATTGGAACTTTGGTGTTTGAATTCATGCGTTTTCAAAATTTCGACACAATTTTCGAGCTCATTCATTTGTAATCATTTGGAAACATATGGAATAACATTTCAAAAACAGTCCCAAACATAAATGTACCCTGTTTTGGTGGTATGTATTTCCAAATGGAAATAGAATTTGTATTACAGCATCCATGAAATCAAAGAATGGGACTTGTCTTCCCCGAAATATGATATCGTACAAGAAGAAAACCGCCGGAATAAGGAAGAAAAGGATTGAAAATATTAAATATTATAAGTCTGTTCGTGGAAGTTTTCACACGCTCCATTAAATCCTTGTTTTTAACACTTGAAGTCGATTTTTCGTTGAGATTCACATTTTATTACCTAAAAGCTTGCAATTAGAGCTCCAGAAATTTATAAATCCATTTTTTACATCTTAAAATATATAGAAGCCAATATCGTCAATGCTAAACAGTGTATAGCAAGCATCAATTTAGAGAATATCTCCGTGGAATTCAAATGGGCGGAATTAATTTGCTTCTTGTTGAACGAGAACTGCGTAACAGATTTTAGTATGAAATAAATTAGAATGAATAAAACCACAATATTTACAAGGCGGAAACCAATGCTGTCAATTGTGTACAGCACAGATATCATCAAATGAGAGAGTACCTCCGTGAAGTTCAAATTAAGCGAATTAATTTGCTCGTTGCTGTATACAAATTGTCTAGTAGATTTTAGTACGACAAACAATAAAATCAAGTACGCCCATAACGATGACTTGGACCAGAAATTCCAACAAAGTTTGTAATCATGGTTGAAATGTAATGGAAAATATCCAAAGAAACGAAAGAAAGTTAAGAGCTTCCCATAAATCCCATAACGTTTTTCCTCAACTGACATTTCCATACCAATATAATTCATCTGAGTAGTAATTGATTTGTAATTCACAATAAGCAAAAAATACTGCAAGAAATTTATAAAATGATTTTCCAGTTGACTATATATTATTCCGTACAAGTTGAATTTCCCACTGAGTTCCTGTAATCGTTGACTTGAAACTGAAGTAACATGATTATGTACGTAGTTATAGTTGCCAAAATCTGTTTTCAAAAAATCAAAATACTCATGAATGGTTCATGAATGTACAAGTAAAAAACATATATATTGGTATGTACCGTAACAAAGGTTGTCCGATTTAGGATAAAAAATTGACAAGGCGATATTTGTGGAGGATTCATTGATATCTTCATTATCAACGAATGAATCTGAACCAGCCAAAATTTTATAAATGAAAAATATTTATTCGAAATTCGTTTATATTAGAAAATATATTTAAAAAAACCTCAAGTTGTAGAGAAGTAGAAATCCCCGTATAATTTATTCCATAAAGTTGATCAACGATTGCTTTGGACGAGGAACTCACCCGTGTGCACCAGCTTGTTAAGTAATGCATTAGGAATAACTCCATCATGAGGTAAGAAAGATTCCAAGCCACACTCGCCAAAGAACCACGCATAGAGTGATAAATTCCAAGGAATGTTAACAATGACATAAAAATCATGGATAAAAGAATTTGCAAAATTAACTCGCTACTGAAATGCACATCAAATTCATTCACCAGCTTCTCAATTATATCAAATCCTTCCATAAACTTTTTAAATGTTTCTGAGGTGATTGGCCTTTTCTCAAGTAGATGGTTATTTTGTGAAGGTATCAAAAATTCATTCCCCATATCCTCCCCAACAGCCTGGAGTTCATTTGCTGAGATTTGAAAGCAAGCGGTATACAATTTGAGATAAAAAACCATGTAGAGAAAGGTTAAAAACCGAGTGGCGCTTTGGAGCTCAATTAAGAATCTACACCACAATTCCACCAAATCAAGGACATTCACGGGCGTCTTACGGATACACACGACTATAACAACAGATGCTGCAAAACATATTGGGAAGAGTAATCCAAGAATTAGTGAATTTTTAGTTGAATTTTTTATCCTATTCATAATATGGTAATTTTTACAGCTTGTGCTGGAAAAATCGAAGCCATTGCCTAAATCCACAAACGTTTGCAAAAGTTTGCAATGTTTTTGCCACATTGACGTTGTTTCTTTGCTCTTAAGCAGATGCAGTGTGGGTAAAGAAATGACAGAGATACACCATAACATTTCCAAGGAAAGAAAGACAATTATTTCAGTGAAATGCATCTGAAGCTTTTTCACGTCAATGGAATGTAACGAATATGCTAATACCAAGGTTAGGAACAACAAGACCAAGTATGTCCAGATAGAGTGGGGTGAAATAAAACTGTAGGTTATTTTGTAGCTCCTTGTAAATCCATGAGGAAAGAAGCCAAAAAGTTGCATGGCTCGTAACAAAGGGTAGGATATTGTGAAGAGAAACTTCTCCATGGAAACACTTGCAACTGACCTTGTGTCAACTACACAGTTGGTTTTTAAATTTATAGCGGCCATTATTTTTTCAATGTTAATGCCGGGATCTTGTTAGAGTATATATATACAATGAGTAGAATGCGAAGCGAAATTTGAATTGACAAGATTCGTATTCGATTGTTCCTTGGACTAATTATTGTGAGTATATAATACAAAGTCGATGGTACATATTGAAGATCGCTGTTTCCACAATATCCCAGCTTAGGAGAAACAGGACACACAGTATTGCCTCATTTTATTCCAGTTAGGGGATGAATGACATTTTACTGTGGGTCCGTGAAGAAACGAGAGAGAGAGTAGAAATAGTGTTGGAGTAGTATTTTTTAGTTTGCAATGTTTGCATACGAAGTTATTGTCATTACGTGTTTATCGAATGTTTCAAAAAAAGAAATTCAGTTTCATCAATAAGATAATGTATATTATTGTAAAAGCTTTTTAAGAGGATGAGATCGCCGTGAAAAGCTTTCTGTTATGAAAATTGTCCACTACGAGTATGATTAATACACTATAATCAAATACAGGACTATTTCCTTTATTACTTGTTCAAGCCTCATTCGATGATTCAATTTTCCGGAAACGTGCCAAATGCAACTTTAAAATTATTACAACCACAATAAAAACCCGTGCTTTATACTTAAGGTCAGTTAGCTCTGAAAAACCATTTTCTCAATAATCTTCAAAGTTCAAGTTCAGTTTCTTGCCCATTTTACATACGGAACATCCATCTTGTATGCATGTATTAATGCACGCGAATACAGTTTTGCCTTCGATTGACCTTGATTGATTGATTGAGTTTCTTGTCCATTTGAAATGATTTATATTATTATGCATTTATTTTAACGGTGTAATTAATAAGAACCTCTGCTGCTTACAACTTATGGGTGGTTGTTGAACTCCTGTGTGAACTCAACGGCGTATTCAATTAGCGAAATTCCAATATGTTCAGATTTTTAAGTCCTCGAGAGAAAACCATGCGTAATTAGTACTTGAATTAGTATTTGTTTAGTATATTATCGTATCCTTGAAATAATGGCGGAAAAATTGATGATAATGAACAAGATTTGTTTTATACACATGTTTGTCTATATACAATACATAGCAGTGAAACTTCCCCGAGGCGTCTCATTAATCGCTGACTTGAAACTGTAATAATATAAATGTGTACGTCGTGATGGTTGCCAAGATCTGTATACGAAAGGATAAATGAATAATAATTATTAATATTTGATTTTTTACGAAAAACAAATGCTGCTTTGTGTTATACATATATTATACATTATAAAATGCTAGAAATTAATCTGCGTACTGTAGTCAATGATTTTCGGTCAAGCGTAAAGTAAAGTCCGGGTGATATCTGGGGAGGGTTGGTTGACAATTTTAACGCCATCATATTTACCTGCAATACAAAACAGGAAAAAATTTTCAATGTAAGAAAAACCAAAATAAAACGTATTTCAAATATCCCACCATAGCAAGTACCTTGGACTGGAGAGAGCTTGAAATGTCATGGCAGTTTATATTATAGAGAACATCAAGGAGGGCCTTGGACGTGGACGTTGTGCTTGCGCACCATGACGTGATGTAATACAATTGCCAAACCTCAATGCTTACAGACATTCCATGCCAGCACAATTGTGGAGTTGCTCCCCGAATTGAATAATAAATTTCAAAAAACACCAGCAGCGAGATTGTAACCACAGAGAGCAAATATTGGAGAATTAAGTCCAAACTAAAATGCTCTACGTACTTCCCCACCAATTTTTCTACTAGATTGTTACCCTCTATACATTGCTCCACCTTCTCCTTTAGAACAATACATTGTAGTGGTTTTAGAGATTCTATACCTTTCATCCCTAATAAATCACAGCCCTGGAGTTCATGTGTAATTATTTGAAAACAAGTACAATAGAATTTTAAAAAGAAAGTCAAAAATAAAATGTATACAATTTGGGCGGTATAACCAAGCGTGAATAACACTGCGAAGAAAACATTCGCAAAACTCATAATGGAAAGATTGCTCCCTCTCAAAAATTCTCCATGTACGGACATCGAAATAAATATTGCTGACAAAATCAAGGTGACAGTGGTTCCCCAAATAAAAACCCTTTCTGTAGAAATTTTCAGTTTGTCCATTAAATCCTTAGTTTTGAAAATTGGGCGGCAAAAGTCAAAATTTTTGTTCAGATTCACAAAATCCCCGAGTAGCTCACAATTAGAGTTCCAAAAATTGAACAAACTTTTGCTTCTTAAAATATTTAGGAGACGAAACCCGAGGCCAGACACGCATATTAAAATGTTAAGCATTGAATGAGACACTTGTTCTGTCATGTTCATGTGCTGGGTCTGAAGTTGCTCGGCATTGTATAAGTAAGATCTAACACATCTTAAAATGTTAATAATAAAAATAAAATAGGTCCATAATGCCCACTTCGACCAAACGTTCCTGTATATTTTAAAATGGTTGTTGAAATTTAACGGGAAGTATCCAAAGATACGAATAACATTTAAAAGTTGCCCATGAATTTCATGGAATTTTTCCTCTACTGAAACTTTGGATGGAATTTCAATGACAAAATTTTTATTTCTAAAAGGATTCATTTTAGAGATTAAGCTGATTTTAGCTGATTTCCAACGTTTCTTACTTGACTTTATGTCATGAAATGCAACATTAATTTCCAAATCATGTTATAAAGTCATTAGTAGAGATGATGTGCATTTACCATGAGCACAAACAGTTTTGGCAAACATATTTTATTTATTTCAAAGGATTCCTGCACCCTTCATGAATTCACTTACACTGCATTGCAATTTCATCAAAAAGGAGTTTTTTACTATTTCCCCTGATATACCTCTTCTACAAATATCTTGTGAATCAAATATTAGCCTGAATATTTACAAGAATGTTACATTGAATCACTAGGTTTACATATATTTGAGTAGGTAATTATTTAACACGGCCAGAATTTTATTAGTTGATTTTGCTGGCCACGCCTTCTGTGAAAATACATTTCTAGAGTCGAATTATAACTTGGGTGTGGTAAAAGGTTATATACACGTGCGAGTTTGGCACTGGAAAGACAACATTCGGTCACTGTATTGCAATAATGCTATTCAGGTTGTAAGAGTTTCTCAATCAATTCAATTTCTAAATCCCAATATGCTAAGAAAACAGTAAGATATTTACAGAGTATATTTCCAATTGACTATTCCTTACAGGTTGAATTTCCTATTTCCTATAGAATTCCTGTAATCGTGGAATTGAAATTGAAGTAATATGGTTATGTAGAAAGTAATGATTAACAAAATCTGTTTTCAACAAATTAAAATAACAAAGGTTTTCAACAAATCAAAATATCAAAAGTTTTCCACAAATCAAGAAACAGTAGATTTTCATTCGCGTTGTGAATTTGTGATTTACCATTTACAAAAATGTGTAGGTGCAGGCAGGCAGGCCGCAGGCCCTTGAACCACCGCCCTTGGCTTCCGTGGCAAGGGTATATTCTGGGGGGCCCTTATTGCCCTTGCTTAGGTTAAATCTTGCGGCAAAGTTTGAATTTCACCGTAAATGTTAATGTTACATGTTACATTTACAGAACAGAACCCAATTTTAAACCCAATAGGGAAAGCGTTTTACTAGTATTTGGTTAGACCATATCAAAAGTCCCAAATATCATCCAAAATATCAATTAATAAAGTTCCCTACCTGTCATGATTGACAATGTCGACGAAAACTGAATTGTGTCAAACGGATTCAATTCATTTTGACTTTCAACGCGCTCAAGGTTTTAGATGGTCAGTTCAATAGTTTTGCTAGTTCATCTAGGAATTGTATATTTATCATGTATGGAATAGTAGAGTAGACGGAAAACTCGGCCCGCAATATTTTCGTCCAGCCATTTTTGGACGAATCCATTTGTCAAAAAGTTTGCCCCCATAAGTGTTTTGCCTAAAAATGTTTTGATCCAAATATTTTTCAACCAGAAATGTTTTTGTTTCAAAGTATTCTAAATATTCAGCCAAGCTCAGTTTTTAATCATTAGGATTCGACTAAATAATTGAGGGCATCGCACTCGATTGCCGTTTCGCGTAGAAGGTGTGAGAATTTTGTTTACATGGGTTGAACTTAAGTTAGTTCATATTTCTCATTGAAATTTCTTAGTGCAAATATATTATTGGACAAATAATGCCCCATGGATGTTGAATATATGCAACATATTCTGGCTTAAACATTTGTAATAAAAACAATTTGTATTAAAAATATTTGCTGCAAAAACTTTTTCTGGATTCAAAATATTTGGTCAAAAAATGCAAGGTCAAAAGAACTAGGAACGAAATAATTCGTCCAAAATATACTGGATGAAAACGGTGCTGGACGAAGAAATTTTGTAGACCTATTTAAATTTATCTGGCATTTAATTAATACGCTTTTGACATGATTTAATTTGTTAAAGCAAGGGAAGATTTTGCGACCTCGTGATTCAGTCAACAGTTAATGACAACAAGAAGTTCATTAAATGTCACAGCGTTATATTGGCCTCGGTCTCCCCGTTTTTTGAGGACAAGTTAGGGAAAGGGAAAATAAGCAGTTTGAGCATTCCGGACGTCGATCATGAAACTTTGGAGATTTTAATTGAGTAAGTAATTATGCAATAATAAAATATCATTTTTAAGATTTATAAAAATTCTTAAATGATACTAGGTCCAACAAAATATTTTATTTTAATTGAACTTTTACCTCAAGGTACATGTACGGAGCTGGGGGGACCGCCAAACTAAATACGGATAATGTGTGCAAAATATATACGGGAGCCCAGCGTTTGAAATTAAATCAACTAGCGACCTTGTGCTTGGAAGTTATAAGAAGTTCAATAACTTTTCTGGATGCGATACAAATTTTTAAATTTTCGCTCGTGAATAATCTTCTTGGTTTGAGGGAAACTTGCATTGATTTCATCCTCACAAATTTTGAGAAGGTTAAATCATTTGGATTCCTTGAACTCGACTTCCAGCAAGTAAGTTTAATTAGATTGTTGAATATCCTTTATTTACTTATCGTAACTTCCATCTCGTGTGTGTGTCAAATTCCGTCACATAGATACTTAGCTTTTTAGTAATTGTTATGATTAAATTAAATTTTTCGAAGGTTGAAATGTTGTTGGAACACGGAATTGAAAATCAAACTCTGGCGATGGCAGATATCCTCCAAGCAGCTAGTGAATGGCTCCATACAAATAAGGAAGAGAGGCGGGCACATGCCTTTAGCCTTATTAGGAAAATCCCGCTATCAAAAATCAGACTGAAGAACCTTAGAAGACTGATAAGAGAAGACGATTTCCTGACAAGCATCTCTCAAGTTTACAGCTTATATGTGGATACTACGGAAGAAATGGGCCAACAATTTGAGCAAGCTCAAATTGAAAAAAGAAAAGCTGAAGAATTAAATCATGTTAAGAATGAGACATTACTGACTAACTGTGAGCCCCTATCCGAACCAGCATCTTCCAAAAGAAGACGATTCTCTACTGGGAATGAATGTACAACAAATAAGGCATTTGAATCATCAGATGGAGGCATGCGGGTTCCGGCTAATATCGGCTTGGTTGAACAAGATTTTGAAACACCTTGCACGAGTCTTGAAAGAAATAAAAAGGCTGTAGTGTATTTTGCTGCTAAAAAAGCTGTCCGATCGAAACATCCATTTTCAATTGTGTCCTTGGATTTGGAGGTAATTTGCTAAAACTAAGGATACAAATTATCCATGAAAGCCCAGCTTTATCTGTCCACACCGCATCTAGCGGAAAGTCAATAAATAGAGCAAATGGTTATAACCTCCAAATCACAAACCCTGAATATACTGCAAAGCAGACTTCTGATTTAATTAATGTATCTCTGAAGTTTTTCTCGATTTTTTTAGTGCTAAAGATAAAATACATGTGTATTAGTACAGTTTTTGCCGTGATTCCATGAGGGATTTTGATTTCGTTTTTCAGACTCAAGAAATCGCGATTGTAGGACCAATCTTGGATTCTTATAATTACTCCGCATTCGCCTGTCACAAGCATAAATTATTCAGTTTAGGGGATGTGAAAAAAAGGAATGAAGTACAATGTAATCCAGTTACTGTTTTCAATCTCGCCAGCAAGCAATGGGAAGAAAATGCTCCGGACCTTATAGAAGTGACAATTTTTGCAGCTACGCCCGTTGTGCTTGACGATTATCTGTACGCGGTAAGGCAATATTCTAACAGCGCAGCGTCAAAGTACCATTTAAGAGCAGCGAATATTACAATTTTGTTTCTAAAAGAAGAAGCTATCGTCTTATTGTCTCAGATCGGTGGTTTGACTGATTATAAGTCCGGGGCATCATGTAATGTGGAACGACTAAAAATCCAAAAGCCTTTTGAACAATGGGAAGCAGTTTCAAAACTACCAATCGGCATCTGCGGGCCTGGGGTTTGTGTTGTTAATGGCTGTGTTTACGTGGTGAGGTGTTTTTGTTGAGCCACAAATCTTTTAAATATATTATCTATCAAATATTAGCTTTATTATTTTGTTATTTTGTTATTCATTTCAGATAGGTGGCTTCACGAACAATCAAAGTAAATTGCCGACCATAGCAACAACCGTGTTCTGCTATACTCCACAAAGTGACAAATGGGTGAACAAGGAACAAATGCCCAGGAAGAGGAGAGATTTTGGAGTGGCGGTCATTGGTCGGTACATTTATATCTTGGGAGGTTCAGAGAGTGCCACTGACAAGAATGATCAATCAATGTCTAGCGTTGAAATCTACGATACGAAGTTGGATAGCTGGAAAGAGGGAATATCCATGAATAAAAATCGTCAACAGTTTTGTAAGCGCACTAGTTTTTTTACATTTTAGTATTTTGTAACGACAGATCAAATCAAAATATTGTACAAATTCTTCTTGACTTAAGTTATCGATGGTTTTAGCTGCGATTGTGCATAACCACTGCATTTATGCCATTGGTGGAGATTCTGTCTACGCCGGCTACCGTCAGTCTGTGGAAAGGTTCAGTTTAGAGCGCCAGGTTTGGGAAGACGTGGGTCCATTCCCACATTTTGGCCATTTTGGCTACTATAAGAGCGTTGTTTTGCATGTCGAAGAAATTTGATGGTACATGTTGTGAAATATTTGATTCTGATTGTGAGTGTGATTCAGATTTACTCATTTCAATGTTATGACAACTCTCATGAATCATAATCGTCGTGATTATGGTTCCTGCCATTATGGATACTTGTGAACTTGTAATTAAGTTTTGATTGTTATGAGTAAGTTTTAGTAGGTTTGGAATGCTCTAGTATTATATAGAATAAGCACAAATAATGTTTTGCATTCAACTCTCATCCCTTAGTTCGTAGTCTGTCCATTAGTTCCACCTCAACGCACAAAGTGCTAAGGGAATGATCTAGAGGATATCATGTCGTTTTACCATATAGTTAGGGGCCAAAATCCGTACTCCAACTTTCGTAGTGAATGGAAATTGTTTTGCTCTCCTCTACACTCCTCTAACACGGTTAGGGGATGAAGAGGTAAAATTTAATGCATACACAATGCTTTGCTGAGAAAACCAAATTCCCTCCGGCCCTGCTGAGTTGACTTTTTATACCTTTTATACTTACAATGTGACCTCACTTCACGTAACAGTAAACCTTTAATACTTACAATGGCACAATGCGACCTCAGTAAGATTTTAACGAGTAAATAAGGACTCTTTCGAAAGCTCGTTTTGAGCTTTGTCAAATGAGTATCTCCAGATTTGACCGCAATTTGATGGGAAAGGCCAAGGCCTGAAATTCACTGCCTGGCGTTTCTTTCTAGACTACATGTCACGAAAAGCTACATTAATTTCCAAATCATGCTAAAGTCATTATACATATGAAATGCATTTACTATGAACACAAACAATTTTTGTAAACATATTTTATTTATTTCAAAGGATTCCCGCACCCTTCATGAATATGCTTACATTGGATCAAATTAATTTTACTATATCCCCTGACATACCTGTTCTACAAATATTCTGTAAATCAAATATTGGTATGAATATTTGCAACAGAGAGTGTTACATTGAATCACTCAATTTATATTCTAACAGGCAATGTTTTAACACGACCAAAAAATAATTTTGCCCGCTACACCTTTTGTGAACAATAGTGAACACACATTTTTAGAATCGAAGCATACCTTGGGTGTGGTAAAAAGTTGTGCATAATTATTTGGTACAGGAAAGGCAGCATTCGGTCAATACATTATATACATTGCTATTTATGTGGTAAGTTTTGTAAGAGTTTCTAAATCAATTCAATTTCTAAATCCTGTACATTGTATGCAAAGAAAACGGCAGTCAATTTGCATAGTATATTGACTATTCCCTACAGGTTGAATTTCCCATTGATTTTCCATGATCACTTGAAACTGAAGTAATATGGTTATGTACTTGGTGATGGTTGTCAAAATCAATTTAAAAAAAATTAAAATGCTGAATAAATTTTAAACCTAAAACAATTCTTTTGATGGTACATGAATGTAAAATAAAAGGCATTTTAGTACCGTGACGAGGGTTGTGCGATTGAGGGTAAAAAATAGACCAGGTGATATTTGGGGAGGATTATCAGTGATTGAATCTAAATCGGTTTAATATTTAAAAATAAGCAAACTTTGGGAATGGTTTATTAAAAATTTCAGATGAGTTTTAATTTTAAAAAAGAAGGTCCAAGCGACGTTCTCGTATGAACCCAGGATACAGAAATAAATTCCCGAGATTGTTAACCGTGACATAAAAATCATATCGTTATGAAATTAAATGAGGAAATTTGCAAAAAGATGACCATAAGCTGCAGAGAAGCAGAAATCCCCGTAGAATTTAATCCATAAAGTTGGTCAAGGACTGCCTTGGATGAAGAGGACACCCGTTAGCACCACGTTGTGATGTAGTACATTTGCCGTAACTCCCCCACCAGGTAACAGAGATGCCAAGCTACATTCTTGCTTACACCCCGGATAGAGTAATAAATTCCAAAGA
>JAQFXU010001641.1:0-26938 GCA_034693705.1 Spatulosminthurus flaviceps | reverse complement strand
GTGAAAGTGAAACATCCTTAGCAATATCTAAACTAAAGTGAACTGGACGTTCCAACACTTCGTAATATGTTCCAACAAATTCTTTCTTCATATATGCTTTAAATTTTTAAAATCCATAATGCAAGGGCTTTATTTTAAGCACCCATTTGTAGATAGGGCTTTGAGTGTTCCCACCTTAAAACGACCCCCAATCCTCCTTGGACTAGTTACATTTTGATACAAAAACAGGTATTTATTTCATTTGGATTTTTAAAGGGATTGAGGAACACTGCTGCTAGCCAAAGGTATATTTGATAAAAAGTTCTGCCATGTAACCAATAAATAAAATGATTTTAAAATATTATGGACACTCACCTTTTTGATTCTAACTAAACCCTTGATGATAACCAATGCTGTAAGGAGAGAAATTTCCCTTCCTTTGGTGAATTTATCCTCTAACATTATTATCGGTCATTTAATACCTCTACACTATACAATGTATGCACAGATAATGTGTATAAACAGTTTCAACATATACGTTTCCCTATAAACTAAGGATTTTACAATATGAGCATTGATAATTTATGTACAGTGAAAGCCTTAAATTATGCTATTCCTTGAACAGTAAATGTAATCAACGTTTACTACCCGTGAAATTAAATCTTGAGCAATAGCCGCGGTGTATATGATACTTTCCACACAAGTCTCTCTCTTTATTCATACCCACACACACACACACACCTTACTCTGCACTGGACATAATCATTTAAAAATATACTCTCACTACTTCAACCAAATTCCACCACACTTGTCTCACAATTTCAACTTCCACAATCAAGGGTAACATTTTCTCAGTGGTATACATTTTCACATAAACATTCATACATACATATAAAACACTGGTAGGTACATAATTTAAAATCACATATATCTGCTCAAATGTAAATATCTCCATAGTACATAGTAACAGGATTCAAGCTCACTGTTTTAGCAATCTCTTCAACATATAGCAAATGCAACAAGCATTTTTCCTGGACTATACCAAAAGGAATGAATAAAATAAAGACTTTGCTATATTACAGCGAGTAGAAGCAGGAGGTTGTATAGTATTAAAAAGCTGGAGCTTTCTCTTTCACCTTGATGCTACTAAATATATGTAGTGAGGTAATTCCGTGTGCGTTATATCAGTAATAAATTGAGTGTATGTTATCTATACAATACAATGTAAGACAATTGTAATTAATTCCTAGTTTGTAATTATCCTTGCTATTATTACAGTCACAAATACGGGGGTTGAAAATATACACAGAACAATTCCGCTTTAGAGGAGAAAGTTAAGCCAATGAGATTAGACTTGGTTGTTTTAAAATAGAAAGATACACACTTGTGTAGAGAGCTATCGATTAATAAAATGGAGTTACCCAGTTATAGATATAGAATTTTATGGGTTAACCCCCGTGATTCAATGTATAGCTTCTAGCCACTACTATTTATTCTTATATATATATGCTGACAAGATTTTCTCCCTCACTGGTCTCACCTTCTGTTTGCGACTAGTTTAAACGTACGTTTGCGACATCCGATGTTCTAGAATAAATATATTTGTGGAATGAGAGAAAGAGAGAGAGAGAGCGAGAGGAACTGCATGCATTAGCAGTAATGTTAAATACTTACAAGTGGGGACATTTATAGGAAATCGGTTCAAATGGAACATCCCTGGGAAAATTCGTTTGCTTTAATTATTTTGCCGATGATACCCAAATATAATGGATGTTAAATACTCTTAAATGCTCACCAAAGTCATAGCTCCAGACCACCTCTATACATTTTCAACATATTATGTCCCTTCAATACTTGTCATGTATACTGATTGGAGAGATTAGAACAACCGTAGAGCTACCTATTCTAAATACATACATGTCTACACAAGGACCAAACCTATTGGAATAATGACTGGATCTCCATTTCGCTCTCTCTCTCTCTCTCTCTCTCTCTCTCTCTCTCTCTTTCTCACTCTGTCGCTCTCTTACATTCTGGGAAGAGGAGAGGGAGACAAATATAAATACATATCCGTGCTAATGCCATATTTAATCTGTGGTTTCATATCAAAGGAAAAGATTCCACAAGGAAAATATAGTTACGCTCTGGGATGGAAATCCATTGCGCAATTTTAATTGTTGGCTTCGATCGCAAGTCCTTGTCTTACTTTGTCTTGTCACCAAAAACTAATTGAATTTCGGTGTTGAGCGTCCTCAAATCTCCATCCTTTCCTCTCTCTCTCCCCTTATTTATATATCTATTATATTGTAGTCTTACACCACTACTCTGTCATCGCACATCATACACGTCCCTTGAAAAATTTACATCCACCGGCTGCTTAATACAATTCTGGAAAATCTGAAATTATCTTCCATACATACTTTGTACACATATGGAAGATGAGAATCCCTTGTTGTCTCTTCCCCCCATCCTCTTATACATAATGACTACTTAAGCATATTAAGCGTATGTAGTGTATAGTAATAGTA
The DNA here is from genome assembly GCA_034693705.1 of Spatulosminthurus flaviceps. NCBI lineage: Eukaryota > Metazoa > Arthropoda > Collembola > Symphypleona > Sminthuridae > Spatulosminthurus > Spatulosminthurus flaviceps. Next base: position 24,431 of record JAQFXU010001641.1, on the reverse strand, counting down.
TGTATCCAAACAAGTATCCCCGTCATACGTACAGACATTGCTCTACACTACAGTTCAGCAATATTTTACTTCCTTCCATATTTTACATAATCTTTCAAACTCTCAAGCGACACTTCCCACGCATTCCAACCATGTATTTACTATTTAAATAGGACCCATCTACGAACATGAGGCCATCATGTAAGACTTGTTTTTGTCCGATCTTTGTACGTATATAAATAAAAGCAGTATACATATATTGGAGTGTCTGCAAAAAAAGTCACTTGAGTGTACATATATGTATACTGTCAACTGTATAAAGGAATAATAGTAATTATAGTAGTAGTAGAAACAGCTGGTAAGAAATTTTCTAAAAGTGGGAAGCATATCATCCTCCAGTTTTGCAAGTGACGAGGAGGATGTGAAATTAATCTGGCCTCCTTTTACGCTTGAACTGGTAGGAATTATAAAGGATTTTTGAGTACTAGATTTTTTTTTAATTTCCTCCTACAAGACTTGTGCAACCAACTAACTGTATAGTATATATGTGTGTGAAAGAAAGTAGTAGTTAATGTAGTGCTCAGCTCATATATATACATATAACTATATGTGTAATTATACGTGTCTTTTTTCATGGTAGTATATGTTAATTTAGAAACTTTTGACACTTCATCAGTAGGAATTGAAAGTTTTGAGTGGGTATGTGTAGAGCTCGTTGAATGGCAATCACTTTTTACGTCACATCACACATTACCTTATAGTATTTTTACTTTCCTAAATATACAAGTTGTTAAAAACTTGGCAAGTATTTCTAATGACTAACCATGGGATTTTATCGTAATGTGCTAAAAATTTGAGTTTCCTCAACTTTCGGAATAATAATTTCTTTTCGAGTGGGACAGGCAATCAATTCTTTGATTAACCTTTTCCATCCAAAGTACACGCGCATAAAAGGGTGATTTTTAAATTTTGGGAGAGAATATCTATAGAAAGGAGCACAGATTATGGTGGGTACGTGTGTGGCTTTAGCTTAACAAAAGAAAAATATTTGCTCGCCTGAGCCATCTCCATGTATTTCGTCTTCTGAAAAAAAATTATTTCTACAAATGTTATTTTCATGCCAATTTTCTGACACGCGTTTGTATGAGAATGTTTTTTTACTTGCAACCCTCCCTATCCAAGCGTATTGAAAAGGACACAAGGAGCAATGGTTTCTCGGAAAAGAAACGTTTTTCAGGGTCACCACATGGGGTAGAATGGAGTTTGGTACTACTAGTAGGAAAAAATGTATTGTTAAAGTATTTTTAAAGTATTGAAATTAAATCAAACGCTTTCTACTACTTTCTTCCCACTGCGATGTATTAAAGTTTGAATTTAAAAATATTACGACACAACTATAAATTATTGTAATCACATAAAAATTAATTGCAAATGGATCCTTCTCAATTGCATTATTTATTACTGTAATTGCAACTAAGGAGCATTTCCTCTTCACTCCTCTGCAATTTTTCCCAATTGGTTTATAAAACCTCTGAAGGCATTCTCATTTTCTTTACTCACATTTTATTTTGTACTATAGCTATGGAAAAAAATGAGAGAGAGAGAGAGAGAGAATCCAATGGATGAAAGAATTTGAAGTTGAGCAATAAATTGGTGTAGTCATGTTATTTTCTATAATATCATGCCCGTTTTGTAATCAGGTAGAGCATAAAAGAGAGAGAGAGACAGTGAGACAAAAAAGTGAATATCGTTAACATACTTTCCTCACTCTTATTTCCCCATATTATTTTACGACTCAGTGTGCTGTGTGAGTAGAGAATTTTTTCTAGACCTTTAAACCCTGAACATAAATGAACCTTAGCCAAAGGCTGAGTGGATGCTGGAAATTGTAGATTATCTTCCCACATCCAAAATCCCGCCTAGCTCTGTATACATATTTGTATATACACACAAAACCACTAGGGAATTTCCGGGAACTTATTGAAAAATGAAGAAATTAATAATATTGCTCAGCACTATACTAAACGCATGGTGGAAATGCCCTTTATTCACCAACCATTTTTCCCCATTCAATTCTGGTATTTTTGAATTAATTTTTATAGTCAAATATTTCTCATATTTCAATGCACTACATAACACACATACTCATTTACGAAGGCCTCCAGACATCTGAACCTCCGATGATAGCAGTTTATTGCTGGAGAATATAGGAATTACGAAAATAAATTCATATGTGTTCATGTACGTCGTCAACTTCCCACTATTTCCCCAGATTTCCTTCATATTGCATATTTCTCGCTAAAGGGAAATTTTCAAACCCATAGATTTTGAAAAATCTCGATTCTCATTATACAAGAAAGAATTTTAAAAGTCATGCGAATTATTCACTCTAGCATGAAAATAAGTTTAAAGCTCATTTAGTATCTATATCGCGTAGAAGGAGTGACAAGCTTGATTGTCCTACGATGACAATATCACAGTCTATCAAGTGTCTTTGTGGTGCACATTCTTCCCTCTATAGCTCCTCACATCTTGTCAGATGACACCAACTAGGTGCTAAAAGGGTCACATAAAGAGGATTATATGTGTGGAAGGTAGTATAAATGCTTTTAAAATAAGCTCCGTTCTTCCTATACGACATTTTTTTGACAAAATTTAACCATGTATGTCCTCCTATTTAACGTGACAGGTAGAATAACTGGAGATAAGCATAGGCCGGAATTGAAATTACACGGATGCACATCTACACACACATCACTTTACTATCACTTTACATTCTTTAAATGAACCTTCACAGGGAAGCTTGTGAAGCCTCTTAGTCTAATAGTATTGTCAAACATCTTGCTGTCAAATGTATGCACAATTCATTTATGCTTATTGCATGTTCATCGGAAGGATCTCCCACGTTCTGAATTCATAATGTTTCCTGATTTCCATGTATACACATATGTACACAAACACTCTCTAATCTAAAAGGAAGAACCTTCCCGTAAACATAATTCCGAGCAGATGCATACACATACACATACAAGCATATTAATTCACCTGTACCGAGATACATACATGCATCTGCATGGTACACACACCCTCCTATATCTGTTATATATCCGACGTGGCGGAACTGTAGAAATGAAAAAGTCGGAAGGAGCTTACATATTTCCAGCATAGTATTTTAATGGATTAAACACATATATAGGAAGGGCACAATAAAAAAGCTCCATGTGGAATGACAAATTCCATTGACAAAAGCAAGTCTAATTCCTCCTCGTAGGCTTCAAATGGTTGGTATATAATAGGAGAGGAGATGTCTTCAACAAGAAGGAGTCATTCAGGTGGAATTGATAATTCTCTATATGCGTGATTGTCCTCAAAACTACATACTCACGGATTTTACTCTATTAGAGACAATTTTTTCCCTCTCTCTCACACCTCATAAAATACCAGCTATTTTTTACGGTTACGATGAGTTTTATTTCTCCGCTTACGTGCTCTGCCTAAAATAATGATTAGGGAGGAGAAAAGGCTCAGCATTTTTTAACAACGATCATACATCCATTTAATTTTATTGTTTGTTTACAAATTCCATATGTAATAACATATACACACATACATAAGAAAAATGAAAAAAGTCATGAAAGGGGAATAATTCTTGAGAAACTATGTATATTCCTAATTTAGTAAATTTTTTTACACAGGGACTCTATCTGGAAAAAGATGGTTGTTCCTGGAATTGGAGTGATAAGAGAGAGAGAGAGAGAGAGAGAGAGAAATGTGCTGATAAAAGAAAGAAGAATTTTCTGAATAAATTTCACAATTATCTCGGAATGGTTTTATTCCCGGAATTCATCTCTGAATTAAAGAGAAGTATATAGTAGATACAAAAAGTATAGGCTAGAAAGTAGGAGCAATTTTCAAGTTTAAAAGCCTCGTGAAATTAATCTGTTGGAAGGCAAACGATATAACTAAAGTCTCTATGGATTCTATCGTATGTGTATAGCTACATACATAGCTATGCATACGAGAAAAGATGTAAAGAAAGGGAGGATTCAAACAAAATTATTTCGAATTTACTACAATTCTATCTTATAATTCCATATGGATTGCCTCTATATTGCCTTGTTCACTACTCCGCGTGCCATTCCCGTGAATTCGGGAAACTTCAATTGTGTGAGTATGTATTTCCAAAGTATAAATTCCACACACACGGTTCTTATAGACTACTATTGAGATATATGCTCTTCTCTCTGTGAGTCATCTTAAATGTTGCGTAGGATCGCGTAGATCCAATTTTTCACAAAACCATCCTCCCTTAATAGCATCATGTTGGTGAGTAAAGTATTTCTTTCCAAGATGAGAACTCTGTGTGAATATGTACGTAAAGTATATTTGTCTACATAATATACATATGGTAGACAGGTATAGTATATATATAAAAAATAGGAGCTATCAGTTTAGGGATCTTATTAATCATATAGACTATGTATATGATCCTACCTCAAGCCTCGTAGTTTGGCATCACTCTCCTTCCTGCTCCTTCCAGTCGTGTAGCCATAGGAAAAGAATATGATCGTGTGGAAAATGAACTAGGACCGGAGGATTTATCAAACCATGGGTAACTTTTCTACTTCCATATCATATCTCATTAGTCTACTGACGTCCAGTAACTTTTACTCTATTGTTATAATAGGGCTAAGTAGGATAGGAAGCTTAGACAGGAGTCGAAACGAGTGAGGATGCGGGGAGGGGGGGGGCTTCCGTAAGTAAAAAGGTGCAAGTAAGTTTAAACTCTCAAATAAACATGACACTGACGCAGGATTAAAAGTCACTGGGTGCGTGGATTTGTTGTAAAGGATGCGATAAAAAAATACATAAAACATACCATGATTTTTAGCACAGTTCATCTGTACTGTTAAAGCGTTTAGAGCCATTCGTTTTGGGGAATATCAATAAAAGCTAGGAATTTCACCAATCACTACTACTCACATAAGCTGTACAAGTAATTTAGTTGACTGGAAGAAAATCTGTAAGCAAGAACACGAACATGGAGTGCATCATAATAATTAATGACTTTTGGAAGAGTAAACTGGTCACATAGCCGTGTACTGGAATAATTACCATTAAAGCTGCATACATACTACAGAGTTTAACCTATATGCTATGGAAGGTTATAGAGAGTGAGGATATAATATGTACACAATAGTGAACACGCGTGACCGAGAGTAAAAGGATTTGGTGAACATATGGTGTGGCCCCACACAAGAGCATTGGTTGCATTGGTTATATTTTTATTTTTACACGAATTTATGTGCAACATGAACTACAAGTAAATATTTTTCAAGTACAAAATTATCATTAGACCAGAGATCTGCACAGTTGTTTTCATAGTATGGGTAATTCCACAAAGGCTAATAAACCTTTCGGTAGGTAGGGGAAGAGTATAAACACAGAGAGGGATTTTTCTCTCGCGTTACTAAAGTTTCTCTAGACTATGAAAAGCAGCTGGTTTTAAAGGGATGGCTTACTATATATTATATGTATTATTTCCTTCACTCAAATATCCTATGCTACTCTCCTTCAAATACTGTTGACTCTCAAACTTCATGTATAATTTACTGGTTTAGTACAGTTCAAAAATAATACACCGTGTCGGAAATAAAACACGGATTCTGTTTGCGTTGTAGTGGGCTGCATAGCCCTTGGCGGGCTATGCTTGTCAAAGGCTTGTTCAAATAAAGTACTACTTGTTTTAGTTGAAAATTCAACTACACTTCCGTTAGATTGACCTTCTTCTCTCTCCCTAAAATGAGCTAAACAAGTTTCTAGCTTTTGGATTCTCACTATATGTATAGAGTTCTGCGTGGCATGAGTGATATTTAGTGTTAGTAGACACATTACATGGTAAAACTACACAATTATTGCATTGAACGTGATGCGTTTATTTGAGCTCGGCATTTTCTTCTAGAGTCTCTGCTACGTACTTTGACATGTCATCATGACATAAGTAATGGCTATCTATAGATATAATAAAGCTAGCAGAGAGAGAGAGAGAGAGAGAGATTCTAAGTACAGGAAAATCCTCACGTTTTCAATTACATGTGCATTTACTTCTATATAGATATAGGTATAAGTAACAGTTAGGGTGGGAATGGATGGGTCTTGTCTGACGCTTTAATGTTTTTTTGTTTAATACTTCTTTTTACTAGGGCATGTGTAAGTACATACGTACTTGTCTATATATTGAGAGTAATATGCTAGGTCAATCGTAAGGCCAGGAATTGAGCAGAACATGGAATATTGGGAAATAGTTGAGGAAATGAGTGGGCTATTGGTCTTACGAGAGGCGAAATAACAAGAATGAGAGTTCGTATAATATGAAAGTGAAATGAAATGCACGCTTTGGTGGAAAAAGCCACAACTGCAGGAAATTTGAGTTGCAGGCTCTGGTAGTCTCATTCATTCATAATTTTAATTGTGAACGAATATGTAAGGAATAATTTCCAAGTTGAGGTACATACTTACAAACCTTGCAAAAAGAAGGAGAGTTTATGCGGGAACAAGTCTAATTTTTTCAAAAGCAGTCCAAGTGTTTTTTATCGGGGGACGGTAGAGATACCAAGTTCGGTACTTGCAGAAATATCTATAGATACTCAAGTACAAAAACAAACTGAAGCTATTTGTGGAAATGATAATCGAATGTTTTTAACATTCCAGGCACCACTTCTCTATAAATTCTTGAAGATTAATCTTTCTTGCGTGTGTGTGTAGTTAAAATATGACCCTAAGAAATTGGGCTAAGGCTATATAAAACAACTATTTTAGCTTCTATGATGACACATGCGTTCCATCCAAACTTAATAATCACGAAGAGGCATCAGGTATCAACAAGAACATTGAAGCAGGCAAGCAGTACGTTATCTGGAACATGGCCATAAATCCTTCCGTTCCCATCTTCCGTTCAAATTTTACACGAGTCAGCAAGAGATAATAAAGTTGTTCCAAAAGCCCCCAAATGTCTAACCATTTAATAAGTGGGCAGAGCCGTACTACATACATAAAGTCCTATTCTCTCATTCCCCCCACCCAATCGGACATTACTTCCATCCGGAGATCTCTGTATATCTGTACTTAGTTATACACTTTACATACACATCGCATCATCTTTCTCGTCCGATGATGTCCATGAAACCCTTTGAAATCCACCATGCCAAACATTTTGGGTAACATAAACTCATCTCAATAATAGTTCTATATTCAACTTTAGATGTACGTAACATTACGGAATTCTATAACGAATGCTTACTTATTCTTCCCCGCATACTTACTACAGACACAGAAACTAAAACTACAATAACAAAAACAAGAAAAATAATCATGGAAGCAACATAATAACCTCTATAATTTCTAACTCGAATAATTGCAAACGCTGACTCTGGCATTTACACGATACATTTAATCCTCAAAACAAACCACCGTAGAATAAAGTGTCACTGCCTCCTTAATCCTAACATACTTAACATACTATAAAATTCCTTCTATTAATTAGCATGTCTCGTAAAGTCATTAATGAGTTCTTGGCACATTTCTCTACCCCCACATTTTCCCCATATTCCCCGTCTTAACTACATGCATTCCCCAGCCTTCTCATCTCCCTATTAGACCACATCCTCCTCCTTGTCCTTATCATGCCGACGATATTACTTACAGATTCTTTCCAACAAATGCTTTTCTTCTTTCGCTTGGCTTGAGGAACAACATGTACTTGTACATACTACACATACTTTTCAATCTACTTCAGTTAAAAACCAAGACCGATTTTTTTTAAATCCGTTAACTTTGGTTTGCATCCAGACCTGCGGTGTGTAGGAACTTTCATTTATTTCGGATGGTGTCACGACAAAATACCACGGGGAAAAATTAATTCTGACAAAAAACGAAGCAAACAAGTAGATTTTGGGAGTTAACAACGATATTTAATGGAATACTTCATCAAATTGAAATCTTAAAAACATCTAGAAATTTTTTAATTTTCCTCAATTTCTCCCGGCAGTTGTACCCGGAAAAAGTGAGAATGTCAGATACACCCTATTACCCCCGTCCCTAGACTACTGACGCAGATTCATTTTAACGTCAAAATCTCTTACAATCCTTGTCATATACATAATGTGATAGATTTACTCATATCTATACCTATGGCTATGTAGTCTCCCAAGTTGTTTACTACAAGGATGAAACTTTATTTACGTCATTGGATCAAAGAACCTAGACTCCCATCCCCGTAGTTTTTATTCCTTCATTAAAAATTAATCAATTCAATAAAATTCATTCAGCACTCAACAGCTGAATTAATTCACTTAGTATGTATGTTCCTTCTTTGATAACCTCCCAACCTCAACCTTTACAATGTCAGACATGATTCATTAATATAAAATTATTATTAATGAATTACATAATATACATATTATTTTCTTGTAAACAACTTTACTTATTTATGTGCTCGGGTATAGTCAGCAGGGTTATTAGACATTCAACTATTTAAAAAAGTGCTTCCATAGATTCCAATACGGATTTTCTTGATCTTCAATCCCCAACTTTTTGTATCTTTGAAAGTACTAGCAGCGACATCTTTCCTTCTTAATTGTGACGAAGTGAAGACTTTTCTTCAGCCTCCTTTATTTACAATACGCAGGTGTACATGGAGTCGGACTATTATTGAAAAGTTCACGCGGGATAAATATTTTCTGGAAATAAAGACACCGACTGGGCGCTAATATAAGGGTTTTCCTATTGTGGCACTACACTTTAGTATTACATATTGCGAAGTCCAGGCCGACGAACAATAACAACGACGAAGTTCACTTTATTCGTTGTTCCTTTTTGCTTACTACGCATAGACCTCATGGTAAATAAGTGTGTAGGTGTTTACAGGAAGAAACTTGTTTGTTCTGTATTCTGTTCCTTATGTAGAGTCGAAGACTGAAAGACATTGACGAGCCAAGGTGGAATTATATTATTGATGTTTATTTTTGTACACGAAATTGTTATTGTTTAGATTTAGAAGGAACGTAGCTATATATATTTATGAGGAGCAAGACGAGTTGTCAACTTCAAGGGAACTTTAGCACCGGCTTGAGCGGACATTCTGTTTTTTTCTTGGTGGTCAGTTAAAATAAATGATAGCCAGAGAAGAAAGTACTCATTTTCTTCTCATCATTTCAATTAGTACGGAGTACGTAATAATTGAAAATAGAAAAGTGGTGTCTTCTGACGAGAGTTGATTGAGTGTCATTTTGCGGTGAAGGATATTTTCGAGAGTTACGAGAAAATCTTGAATTGATATAATGGCGAGTGAACCGGAAATTCCTCGGGACATACCTTACAGGTGAGTTGTGTAAAAATTGTGTATTTGGTTTTTTTAAATGGTCGCATTTTTAAGGGTTGAAATTGTGAGGTATGAATCAATCTAGAATATGTTTTGGTTGATTATAGTTGTTAACCAAAATCAGGGATAAGTAATTTAGATGAGATGCTGAAGTGTTGTTTGTACTACTATTAATTATGATGGTGATGTTGCAGGGCCGAGTATGCTAAGAGTGGTCGAGCCAAATGTAAACATTGCACTCGGGAGATCGGAAAAGGGGAACTTCGGATGGCAATAATGACGAAGGTGAGTGTGGCTTTTGGTGATTGCTGTATTTTTTTGACGGATAATGATTAGCAAGGGTGGGGTGTTGGTTCGTGTGGATATGATTGACTTATTTGCTCAATTCAATGACAAGAGGTCAGGAGGAAACGATGATAGATTAAGGTCTTATTTGCTCAATTCAATGACAAGAGGTCAGGAGCAAACGATGATAGATTAAGGTTTGAGGGGTACTTTTACTGTTACTGCCAGGTTGTCCATGTGTGTGTGTGAAGATCTGGACGAGGTTTATAAAAATATGTGGTAAATGTACTGATTTTGTGTCTTTGTGCAGTCGAGATTTTTTGACGGGATGCAAGCCAACTGGTACCATTTTGAGTGTTTTTTCTTGCGTGCGAAGCCGAAGACTGTTGGTGACATTAGTCATTTTGAGAGCTTGCGGTGGGAAGATCAAAAGGGAATCGAAGCAAAGATTGGTGAGTTGATGTTCTTATAATTAGACATTGCTACCTGTGATCTTTGCTAGAACTAGAGAGGGAAGGGTCGTAGGGAAGAAGTAAAACCACAATGCGGATGCATCCACCGTGGATACGACCCACCGTGGGGTTGGGCTTGTACAAAATAAATTAGCGTTATGATTGTGATGTATGAAGAATTTAGGGTTATGGGACATCCCCAAAATTATTGAAGAAAATATCTTGTTGGAGCAATTAAGCATTTTGTATGGGTATATTACAGCTGAAGGAGGTGCAGTAGCAGTGGTTGCTGGGTCGGGAAAGGCTGCAAAGAAAGCAGCTTCCGGCGAGTACACGGTTGAGTACGCTAAAAGCAATCGGTCGAACTGTCCTGCTTGCGAGGGTAACATCCCAAAGCAGGAACTTCGTGTGGGGAAAAAAGACTACGAATCCGAAACCTCTCAGCGGTTTGGCCCAGCGGTATTGTTGCCTTCAGCCCTTATTATTTATTAAAATAGTTTATAGTTAGTTGTAATAAATATTTTTTTTGTAGTTCCGGTGGTATCACTTGGACTGCTTTGTGAAAATCCGCGAACAGCTGGATTTTTTTGCTTCCGGGAAAATACTCCCTGGATTTAGAGATTTGGAAAAGGAAGACAAAAAGCTGGTCGAATCGAAGTTACCAGAAATAAAGGCGGTGTAAGATATTTATATGTAATATCTCATTTGTAATACATTATAAATTTAAAACATGTGTGAGCTTTAGTATTAATTTGTGGGCTATAGCAAGCGCAAGCTAGAAGAAAATGGCGATGTCGTTGCTAAAAAAATCAAGACGGAGAAAGGAGGGGACGACAGGGAGGAAACGATAAAGAAGCAGAATAAGGAAATGTACAAAATCAGGGATACGATTCAAAAGGCCCTGGAAGAGAAAGAGATTACCAAAGGAGATCTTCAGACACTACTTAAGTAAGCAATGAAGAAATCTGTAGGGTTTGTTGGAAATTTATCCTGGTCGTAAGGGTTTAGTACTGAGTAATCTTTCTTTGTAGGTATAATAAGCAAGATGTTCCTAGTGGTAATGATCAGGTGATTACGTAAAACATAACTAAATACATATGCTGTTAGTAAAATGTGATATTTATGAGATATATGTGCGTTAAATTTAATGTCCCTACAGATGTTAGATCGGTTGGCTGATATTATGACTTTTGGAGCGCTGCTTCCTTGCAAAGTTTGCAAAGGGGGTCAGTACGTCTACAGGTACGTGAAATTTCTCTTATTATCGCTGCGATGTCAAAGGGTTATTTTATTTGTATCCCATGGTTTGTGCATTCATTTAATTTTTGGTATTACAGAAGCGGAGTTGGCTATTATTGCATAGGGTACATTACGGAGTTCACGAAATGGTTAGATTTCATTCTTTACTTGATTCTTAATTTGTTGTGTATTGAGACATGAAAACGCAAGCATCGTTGAATTTTTCTATCTGAAACTTAGCTCTACTGTAACTGAGGATCCGCAGCGTAAGCCTTTCAAAGTTCCTAAGGATTTGCAGGATCTATCATTCTTGTACGTTGTTTTACTTCCTATACATGTCAATTCAAGGCAGTGAATTATACTCTTTACACGAATTATTGTTTTAACTAGGGCCAACTATAAGGGGAAGGTACAGAAGCGAGTGATGCCAGTACATGCCCCAACCACAGTGAAACCTTCGTCGTCGAAAGCCTCGTCCAGGTATTGCTAATTAAATGCTTGTCCTCTCAGTTTACAGGTAAAGACGATACAAAGGCGACGTTAATGAATTATACTCTTATAATAGCTACAAAGGTCCAAAAATTAATGCGAAACCATTAGAAAAGCTGAAGTTCTTAATTGACCCCGCTTTGGATAAAAAGCAGCTGAAGAATAAAATAACTTCGTTTGGAGGCGAGGTGGGGCATAGCTTTTCATCAAAAGTAGTAGCTGTCATCTCGAGTAAAGGTATTATTGTAAAATAATTTATTCCAGGTTAACTTTTTTGTTTGCATTTAATATAACTGTAGCCGTTAACTTCATTATTCTGTTGTAAACACAGAGCAAGTGGAAGCTGGCAAGGAAAAGATGTTGAAGAGTGCCGAGGAGAAATGTATCCCGGTTGTGTCGGCAGACTTTGTCGAAAATATTCGTGATGTTGATTACAATTTGGAGGAGCAGCTGCAGTTACATCTTATAGTAGATTGGATCAAACCAAAGCAGATCAGTTCTTTACTTGAGAAAGTTCGGCCGAAGAAGGGTAAATGACTTTAAAATCTCTCTTTAGTAATAAGTCGTTCTTAGTACGGGAAATAGATACACTGCTCTAAAAGTAAATAAATAGTGCAGTCATAATTTCCCCAATATCAATGAGATCCTCTGATGACCGTAGTCAAAAAGGTTTTACCTACGGACAGATACGGGATCTACAGCTAACTTGTATTTTTTAGTATAAATATTTTAAGAGGTTATCAAATTATTGTAGCATGTTTCAGTAGGAGTGTGTAGGAACACATGAAAAGGTAAATATTGATTAACTTTTGCCCCCTCTGTTTCGTAATGTTGACACTAAACCCCCAGCTTTTGAAGTAAGTATTCATTATGAAATTTTTCATGCACATTTTCCTCAAGCGTGTCCATCCCTAAAATCTATATTTACGAAAGATTTCATCCTGTCTAGGTTTCTTTGCTTTTACCACTTTCTTAATGTGATGGGAAGAGTAAAATGGGTAAAAATGAAGTAAGTGAAATCTCGACGAAATTATTCGGTTGGGTTCGCATTTTCCGCCAGCTCAAAAACAACCTATTTTGGCTCATGTGTCTCCAGACCGAGCTGTGAGCCTTAATACATTTAAAATATTTAGTATACAAAGCGGTCATGATCACAACAACTTTATTCATCAGTACAGATGTATGGTAAATTATTTTGACCAACCCTTAAAGCCTTCCCTTGAAAAAAAATCCCTTGAAAAGTTACTAGAACTCAGACGCCAGTTCTTTTTTTGGTTTGTTGAATGTGTATTTGTCTTTATAATACTTTTTCAAACTTTGGTACTATGGACTGAAGGTGCTTTCATCCTATTAAATAAAACCTTAAATGCCTGAAGCCCGGTAAGCTCGTTGTGCAGTCACGCGACTCCAGGATGTTGTTGAGAAGGTAGAACTCAGCCGGCTGTTCTACTTTAGTTGCATCAGGATATTCCAGAAAGTCTTAAAATTCAAAATTCAAGGATGTTTTGTATCCTTCCTACAGATTATGTATGTATTTATGGTTAATTGGCATATAAACCTTTACAGCCTGGTGCAACCTTTATAACTCTTTGAATGTTCTTTTTTGTGTAAGATACAAGATACACATAATGAATTATAATAAATTTAATCGGCATTCCTTTACTACTGTTGTAGAAAGGGAAACACTTAAGATCCTCGATATTCCAAACGTAACAACGTTGATCAAATAACCAGGGTAAGGAGGAATATACTAACTGATGCATTAAGTAATGCTACTTTGTTTGCTGAATTTTGTAAGGGAATACAAAGCTGAAACACTATGTGGTGGTTGAGACAAACGGAATCCAGGCAACGTGTATATATGAGAATCCATATACAAGGTCCCAGTTACAACAAGTAACCAAATTAAAAGGGTCCGCCAGTACCAGCGTTCGTAACAGTAGCTTTATTGGCCTAAAGTGTAAAATAAGAGAGCAGGAATGCAGTAAAGGCTACCAGTTAGTGGAAACTGGAGTTGTGCGTTCCGCGGACCAAGCACAAGTAAAGTAAATATACTCATACGGGTTTCTGGGCATAGTAGTTAACGACTTCTGTCAGAGCTTTACTCTTTCATTTGCACAACGTTTTGGTTTAATATCTCAGTGATGTTAAATGAACTCAATTCATCAAGCAAGTTGATAGAATGGACCTCGGGAGGTAGTTACGAAAGCTTTAAAATAAGATGAAATCGTAGCCATTTTAGACACCTGCAAATGTTAACTTATCTCAGAAGAAGGTAAATGAGTTGTTTGTTTTTGGGGTACCGTTTATTCGTCATAGCCAATTTAGTAGTAAGTCATTGAATTGATTCAAAGACTGCTGAACACAGGTTTGAAGGAAGACAGCCTTCTTGATAGTATTTTACTAACGCCAATTTTTTGTCTGTTTAAAGAGGAGAAGAAGTCGGCGTTTGAACTGGAAATGAAAAAAATCAAGCTTAAAATGAAGGATGGAGCGGTAGTTGATCCGGACAGTGGGCTTGAAGACGAGGGTCATGTTTATAAGGTGCAGTTGTGCGCGTACCGTATAAAACAATTGCATTAGAGTAACATTAATTAATAAACTTCTTGTTTGATCTCCACAGGAAGGGAAGCAGTTCTACTCGTTTATTCTTAGTAAGGTTGACGTCGATACGGGCGATAATAAGTATTACAAATTGCAAATTATTGAGTCCGATCGTGGGAAACAGTAAGATAGTTTTAAGTTTTCTAAAGTCACCTCTGCACAATTCTTTAAATTTTCTAGTCCTTCCATTGTGAAATCCTGGTAATATGTCACTATCTATGACTGTCTGAATAGATACTGGGTGTTTCGAGCGTGGGGGAGACTTGGAACAACAATCGGGGGCAATCAGTGCGACCCTATGGATTCGAAGGAGTCTGCGTTGAAGTTATTCCATAAAATGTACAAAGAAAAAACTGGAAATGATTTCAATAAGTCGTTCATCAAGAAGCCAGGATGTTATTTGCCAATGGATATTGATTATGGACAGGTATAAAATAACTTACGTTTTTCCACATGTTGCTTCAATGGAGGAAATGCAAAATTTAAATACCGGATTTTGCGAGTTCATGTGGTCCATAATCATCTTAGTACAAGTCAAACGAAAACTAACGATGTATTAGCATCTTTCTTTTTCCTCCAAACTTTTTATAAATTCCAGCAGTATGTGAAAAAGTCTATTTTTAGAAGTCCATTAAAAAATTTTCAAGAAAAATCTAGTATATTTTCCATTTCTGAGAGACTCCAGTATATGTATCTAATTTTTGTGTTTAAATCTACACGAAGATTTAATATTCTAGACTACATAATGAATTTGAATTCCTACCCTCCTCTAGAACTAAAAGCAACTATCTTTACACAGTGTTAGAACTACGTTGTTTCTAATCAATTTTTTATCAGTCAGGAAAGACATGGAATAAAATACCTATATCAGCTAAGTATACAATTAGTCATAAAATAGATATTATTATTAGATAAATGAATTTGCAAATTTATTAGATTGGCATCCTTCCAAATTCGTTGTACTGTGTTTTTTCTTTTTAAGAACTTTAGTGTTATTGGGGGGAGAACATTCTGTATGTACTGACCCAGGAATAACACGTGAATAAAGTTTGAATTGAAATTGAAATTTGGGATTAGAACTCAATTCTCTTGCACTTTTTCAGTGGAACTTTACCAGACAGCTATATTAAATAATTCGTGTTTACTTATATGCAAAACCAGAATTGATTGAAAGGACCTTTAAATGATATAATGATATTAAGCAACCCGTGGTCTACCGTTAACTATGTAATCATGTTTTAATAGGAGAAGCAAATTGCCAAGCTCGAGCCTAGCACGAAAACTTCCAAGCTGGAAATGCCTGTGCAGAAACTAATTTGTAAAATATTTGACGTGGACGACATGCAGAGAACACTCATGGAGTTTGAGGTATGAATGTAAATAACTCCATTATCACCCATTGACTTACACGAAACTTGGAAATTATTGTGAAAACTGAAGTAAATGAAGCTGCGGCAGGCTAGTTTATTTTTGTCCTTCGATATGCTCTTTTAGCTTGATTTGGAGAAAATGCCCCTGGGTAAATTGAGTAAGAAACAAATCATGGAGGCCTACCGTCTGTTGAACGAGGCCACTCAGATGCTTTCCGAAGATTCGAAGGAAACTGGTCATCACAGACGAGTTGCTGATGTTACCAACAGATTCTTCTCAATGATTCCCCACAATTTTGGAACATCAGACGTTCCTTTGTTAAATGATATGGAGTTCATCAAGGTAAGCGTGCAATCCATTTATTATTTATATTAGGCAGTAAACATTTAAAGAGAATCTGACACCACAAAACTCGTATTTTTATTCTTTTAGATCAAACTTGATATGTTAGAAAATATGATGGAAATCGAGATTGCCTATGAAATGCTGATACATGACAAAGAGGACGGTCGCTCTCCAATTGACACACACTACAAATCTCTCAAATGCAATGTCTCAACATTGGAGCGCGGCTCGGCAATGTGGGGTATTATTGAAAAGTATTTATGCAATACTCATGCGCATACTCATGACAGCTATGCTTTGGAACTAGAGGAGGTTTGTGGGTTAAACGAATTCACCAAATGATGTCTTTATAACGTGTAACAACAAGCTAACTAGCTTTCTTTTTAGGTTTTCACCATCGATCGGAAGGGTGAAGATGAGCGTTATGAAAAATACAAGAATCTGCATAATCGAAAGCTTTTGTGGCACGGGTCAAGAACCTCCAATTTTGCTGGAATTTTGTCAAAGGTTAATATGTCGTTAAGTATCTACTGGCTGGCCAACCATTCTTTAAGTTGGATATGTTGTATGTTATTATAATACTTATAATTTTAAGGGATTGCGCATTGCCCCGAAAGAAGCCCCCGTTACTGGTTACATGTTCGGTAAAGGTATATACTTTGCCGATTTGGTTTCTAAATCTGCAAACTACTGCTGCACGAGTCGTGATAACAACGTTGGATTTTTGCTGCTTTGCGAGGTTGCCTTGGGAGACATGTAGGCTATTTACACTAAATATATTTATTGACCCAGTAGGGTGGTAGTATCTTGTGCTGGTGAATGCCATGAATGTAGCTGAACCAAAAAGCATTTTACTAATCAAACTTTTGTTATTCGAACACTTATTAGGCACGAACTTACGGATGCAAAGGATACTCTATTGAAAGCTCCTCGGGGTAAACATAGCGTCAAAGGTGTGGGTACAACGGAACCAGATCCAACTGATGTCTACGAACTTCCTACTGGAACAGTGGTGCCTTATGGAAAACCTGTGAAGTCAAAAGTTAAAAATTCTTCACTGTTGTACAACGAGTAAGTCTCTCGTTTCTTTTAATTAATTTGTTAGATACTAAAACACCTTTGTTGACGGCGTTAACCCGATATTTGGAATTGTAAACAAGTAATTAAACTTTATTTACTTCAAATGGATTCTTTCAGGTACATTGTGTATGATGTCGCCCAAGTGAACATCTGCTACTTACTTCAAGTTAACTTCAAATACAAAGGAGGCCGCCGTTAGTGCGAACGGGTCACTCTCTGATTGACCTACGAAGTAATTTGCATTATATATTTCACATATTGGATTGAGACTAGAGGATGGAAAACCGTAATATTATGAATATTATCAGCGGAGAAATTCCTCATTAATTGCAGTTATTTGTATTAATATTTGTAGTGGATTAGTCTCAAGAGAAGCGATAAGAAATTAACATTCAATAAGAGTCCAACATTTGGTTAGTAGTAGTAATAAGTTTTCACAGATTTTAATGGTTTATAATATTGAAAACTACTCGTAGGATGTCCTTGCCTTTCACATTCAGATGCACTAACCTACCGTGTGTGAAGAGATTTATTTTTAATTCGTACTGTTGCGCTTCCTTGCGAAAATCTATGTTGTTTATTATGCAGCACATCAATGCGGTGTTTTCTTGATCTGATGAAAGTAATTTTAAAACGATTTTTCTAATGCATTATAACTCGTGTATTAAAGCGAAGAGCGAATGTTGATTATTTCACGTCCTTGATTTTTACATGATTCGAAAAACTGGTGAGTAGCTAGCTCAGTATTTTCCTAGTGTAACTTAATGTTGGAGTTATTTTGCTTGTAGTAAGAATGTTTCTTAACATTATATCGTACTACTCAACATCAGTTATGGAATTCAGTGCATCTCCGGATCCGGATGATGGTCAGATGACTTTCAACGGACAGCTTATTCCTTAGTAGAACGTACTACTTAATTATGGCAAGCGTAAGTTAGTATACCTGACAGACTTCTTAGAAAGCAGTGTCAACAATTATAATTATAAAATTTGGCTTATTTTGTCTGATATTTTAGAAATACGTTAAGTTAACCCATATGATTCCTATGTAAAACGTGTTCAGTTCATATCCAGTAACCATATTTTGGTTTTTACGAATAAAGACAAGGTTTTTAGTCTGTAAACAAGAAAAATTTAAGATTTTCTGATGTTAGAATTGACATTTTGATACGGATACGTAGCTTACGAAATTCTGAATTCACAATTCACTTAAGTGATATGAATGTAATTGTATGGAATGAATTTCTTGGTTTCAATAAAAACTGACTGAAACTAGTTGCAGTATTTGAATTAATTCGTGTTTTCAGATTTGTTTATTAGCTAGCATGGTGAGACTTGTGTTAAGAAGAATAATGCTTAATTCCCTAAACCTACCGAGAAACAGACGAATACGTTTTAAAACTCCAATTTGCTCTTTAAAACCCATCCAACACTTTTTACGTGTTAGTTGAAACTCTTCCTAGTTCTCATCGTCTAGTAAATTCTATACAGTGTAGATATAGCATTATCCCTAAAAGAAAATGTTGCAATGTATGTACATACGTACAGTAAAGTACTCGCTTCATGCCGGGACAAGATTGCTTCGATTGGGACGATAAGACAAGCGTAAGGCATTGGCGCAACTTCAAGGGAGTTAATTAAATACTACTACCACTACTTCTGGAGTCGAGTAATTCACAAGACATTGAGCTCTTAACTCCGCTTCGAAAGACATGCTACTTACTACATTGCGAAAAGTTCTACAAGCAGCCTTGAGATTCTGACTCTACAGGTTTATTTCTTGCTACCGCCAAGTGTACCATGTATACCAGCACAAGAGATGAGAAAGTCACTTTTTACTTCTGATGTCTATCACGAAATAGCATTTTCTCAGCAACGAAATTCGAGACTCCAAGTACATTAGACATACAAACATCATTGATTATCTTTTTTGCTGAGCAACTTTTCAGTTAATACCCAAGCTGCAAAAATTGCCGGCTACACATTATTGTTTATTATATAAACAAAATGTCAATAATTACGCAATCTAGCCAGGAAAGAAACCTGATTTTACAAGAAGAATTTAAGTCCATTCTTATTTTTGAATTCCATTCTACTGATATAGGAAAGTAATTTCCACATTCACGTCTTTTTTTGTTTTAAACTTGCAGGATTTACAAATGACACGATAAATATTGTTGTTGACTCAATGCAAGTACATACATAGTATGTATTTTACACATAATAGTATTTCTCAAACTATAGCTTCCTCAACTTCATGGATCGAAGCAAAAGTTGAACAAGTGAGCACGAAGTTAAATAAAACCCTGTTAAGCTGGACAATTAAATCTTACGGGAGGGAAGTGCATGCAAAGCCTTACATTCATGTGAATCACCCCGAAATAGGGCACATAAAGTTAATCCAATCAGGATAAAAACAACAGCATTGGGTTTTTTCATGGAATTAGTTAAACGTATGGGGGAAAAATAGTATTCCTACACGTTCATTCACAGAAAGCGTCAGCAAGGTTTGCAAGGGTGAAATTAACGTTGGATCTTTTCTGGATCATGGAGGATACGTTATCTATCGGCATATACTTACATGCAAATTGAATGGAATATCTGAGGAAGGAAGGAAAACAACAATAATAATTGTTATTATTCAACAAAGAGCAGTGCAATAAATTGTTGTTAGTTGTCAAAGAAATCCATCTGAACACCCACCCACGTGATGGTTGATAATGTATCAGTTCATGTATATTGGAGACGGAGGGGGAAAAACCGATGGATTTTTGTCTTTCTCGGGTCGTGATTATTTTTGGAAGAGGCTGTCTATGTCCTCGAGTTCTCACTTTTGCATTGGCTAAACTGAAAGAAAGCGAAATAGAGAGAGAGAGAGAGAGAGAAATAAAAAACAGTAGTTCGTTGTTGACCCCCCGCTGTCAACAACTTTCGATAAATTTTCATCAGACCTAATCTCAAGCTTAAAATCTTTTCCTTAGGATCTGTCACTTGCTCAATGGACGTAACATATTTGGAAGTTGTGAAAAACTCGAGAAAATTACTATTTATTTTCTTTCATTTATTATGCCCACCTACCACCTCTGGAAATCCAGACACCAAGTATAAATACCCGGACAATTCCCATTCTCAAGTCACCAGTCTTGTGGATCTTCTCTACCCTGACACTTCCTCTCTCTCTCTTTATTTGGTCTTGTTTTCTTGAAACAAAAATTCCATCAGTAAGAGAGACCAAACATGAATTTACTACTAGGCTTTGGGATACTTTGTAGCCTTGCAGTTGTTCATGGTAAGTACTATAGAGATTTTTTGACTCTTTTACGAAATCCTCCTAAAAATTTCTCCAAATTTCTCACTAAATTTTCTAAACCCCACAATTATTTTCCATTTGAATAGGACAACAAAGTGACAAATCAACCTCTATCATTCCATTCCCCCGCATTGGAAGGCCCGACAGGTATTTTATGTCCGACGGCAAGAGAAGCGGCAATGTTTCTCCTGGACTCATCCCATTTCCCCGCATTGGCAGAGATGGTAGTGGTACGTATATTTGAACCTTTCACATTAATTAATTATTTTCTCACCTTATTATAGCCTTACAAAAAATACCGGAAATTACCAAATGTATTTTTAACTCTTATCAATATCCTTCCTTTCCATTCTATTTCTATTTCTATTTAGGTATCCATGAATCCAAGAGACAACTGATTCCATTCCCACGAGTGGGAAAGCGCCCTTATTGGCATTATCCCGTAGACCCATATTTCTTCGAATATGAAGACATTCAATATCCTATTGATGCTGTCAATCCCAGCAGTTTGCTCACACCCTCAGATTCCTCCAGCACTGGAGCCGAGGAAACTGATATGGAGAAGCGGAACGGAGCTGGTGGTGGAGGAATGTGGTTTGGACCCCGATTGGGAAAGAGGAGGAAGCGTTCCGTTGAATTAGAATCCTCATCCTCCGAACACCAGGAGTTGGATACTAAAACTTTAGTCAAAATCCTTCGGAATTTCAACTGGGCCATTGTTCCCGTCAAATGTAAGTCAGACCTCGCTCTCAAGCATCCCTATTTTGCTCTATTATACCTAATGCTTGTAGTTTAGAACTTGACAAGGAATATATTAAGTTCATATATGCCCTGTGGTAAAGTGGTAATAAGACTGGGGAAACCTGAGCTTCTGTATGTGGTATGGAAATCTTTCTTCACGTATAGACTTTAAACCATTCTCATACTTTTCATATATGAGATTTTACACTGTTTAGTGTGTATAGATAATATTCACTAGGTTGCAAAAATTAGCTGGATGTGAAAAACTAAGGGTTGCGTTTCTCTCCAAAGGCAATTAAAATTACAGGTTAGCAAAATCGCATGGGAGTTTGATGTCTGATAGTAACCTCACTCCCTAGTGATACTCCCATTACCAATTACCATGAAGCCACAATAAACTTTTCACAACACCCAGTAATTTTCCTTTTGCGCCTATGTTATACATATATATTGTATATGTATATACATATGTGTGTTATTTTTTTCTTTAAAAATTTTTACATGTATACATTTCATCGTTATGGTAAATAAGTTATAGCTTTTCTGGAGCTTTGAGAAGAGGAGCATGTGAATATATATGCATTATATATGTATATAGTACTGCAGGGCTTATATTTCATGTGGGTAGGAGTGAAGAGATGTGTGAACAGGGCACATCCATTGCTTCTCAGTTACACAAGTAATTACACTGCTGATGATAAATCCGGGAGTAGCAATTAAATGCTTTTATTGAAAATACAAGTATCCATACAAATTAGCCAAATGCTATAAAAATTCATGTGTAGTAGTAGTAGTAATAATAATTATTATTATCATTATTATAAAGAAGCTTTTAAGTCTCTACAGAAGATTACTCCGGATATTTCCTTCTCTCTTAAAACTTTATCCCTTCAAAATAATAAAATTATAAAAAAAATACGAAATGCGCTCTCATATAGAGAGTCTCAATTTCCAACCAGTCTAACAAGTAATATCCGGTCGAAGCTATATCGTATCAAATGGCATTCAACTCATAGCAAGTATTGTACTAATTGTGAGAAAAATTACGTCTGGTACGAATGTGTGTGTGTAAAAAAAAGAAACTCTCTTTGATTTTGTTACAGCTCGTCGAACATTCACACCTCGATTAGGCCGTAGTTCAGAAGAAGTGGCAACTCACCATAGAACTCAACCTTTCTCTCCCAGGTAAATTGACCCTTAAGACTCATATGCGATTACTCAGCAGTAGAGTGAGAGAGATTTCACCCTCAATATTTTTATTGGCCTTAACATTGGGTAAAGGGTGAGAAAATTTAGATTTTTTCTTATCTAGAGAGAGAGAGAGAGATACTTATACTTGTTGAGGTTTCATCTCAAATGGTAATACTATATAGTATGGGTGCTTCCTGCATGTATAATTATTTAGAAATTAAAGTTCTCTCGTTATAAATCATAGGAATATGTCCCTGATTTTTCACACTTTCCGCAAATTTTTACAATTCTCATAAATCTTCATCCCTGCAGGTTAGGGCGGTCTAGAGAAGTCTCATCCGTTGAGCTTGATTTGGATGATGACACTCAAGCTCGGTATGCACGTGGAAATAGTAACACCGGACATACACCAACCCCTTCTTCTACCGATGGCGACACCACAACCAGCAATGGACAAACTTTTACTCCTCGTCTCGGACGTGATCATTTCTCACCCCGTTTAGGACGATCTGGTGAAGACCGGGACTAAACTTTGTACTTGCCTCTATTCGTCGCACTCGACTCACTCAATTTTCTATAATAGAATGTCCCTTTGATTTATTGTATATAGGATTGAAATTTATTCATCCCTTGAGGATTCATTCAGGTGTTGTAGATTTGCTTTAATTTAGTTCAATCCACTCCCTGCGCTTCCTAGCATATATAGTAATTGAGCTGTTAGTAGAAAAGTTTGTTTTGGACTTGGAATCTTCCTTAATTTTTTGTTTTTACAGCTTTTGTTACTACTACTTTTAAGAAAGTAGGAGGTAGATGAAGAATTTCCTGGTCTTGTAGATTAACCCTGTACCAAAAGCTATTTGGTCCCTAGAAATAACCCGTCTTCCTGATTCTCAATTCAATGGAGGAGTTGAAAGGCTTAATTGTATACTCAAACGGATGGTGAAGCCTTTTGGCATATGTATTTCACTTGATTTCTTTGAATGTCATGAGAATGTATTGTATAGCATCTTTGAAGTAGATAGATACCCTTTAGTAGTGTGTAGTTCGAGCACGTCACGACCCTTGTAGACTTAGCGAGACACATAAAGATGCATGCACGTTTTCTTGTTGGTAAAAAAAACTTGAAGATTTTCATAATTGTACATACTTGTAGTGGTTAGCTAATAAAGATGCTATAAACAATATCAGTATTGAATGTGCCTGTCAGCTTTGATATTTCTTTTTACCCTGCATATTTGCATATGTCAATCATCTGGACATGACAATGTTTTTCTATTATGTGCGCTATGAGCAACCGCAGTTTTACAGGCGCTTTGGTAAAAACTTCTTAGAATCTTACCTTTGGAATTATTCTTGGGGGCGAAGCTGAATACATAGCTATGCTCCCGGTGGTGGTGATCCTGCTAGCATTTTATTTCGCCAGTCAATCAATCAGGATGACTTCCGAAAGAGCAGAGGAAATTGCAACAATTGTTTTTTATATAAAGAGATTATGTCAAAGTCCAGATCGCTGAAGCAAGCGTTGAAGTTTGACCTCAGAAAATTCGGATGGCTCGATTTTAATTATAACAATATAAGCCCATTTCACAGAGGTACTTGCGAAGCTAAAGACCTATAGTAGCTGTCTAGGGGATCAAGAATGTAATTTAAGATCTGTAGAGCACTTTTCCAGATGGCGCAGTGGCTTCTGCGCACAAATAAAATTACAATCCAAGAGACCAGAGAACTCATGTCGACACTGCTGCAATACGTGGTTTAACATGCGTATATCCATTTCCTATTGCAGATTGCATTTACTAACAACAAATCTTCGGGTAAAAGTGTAATTACATCTGAAATAGTAAAGGCCGACTCAATTAGAGTTCCAAAATGAAAAAGGCATGACCTTATGAGTAGTAATAAAACACTACATTCTGACCGTTTAATGGGGGGGGGGTAAATCTCTACGGATTGGGGGTGGCCGGGT
>JAQFXU010001640.1:0-26952 GCA_034693705.1 Spatulosminthurus flaviceps | reverse complement strand
TACAATGTTAATCATAGGGTTGTTTTTGAGAAATTAATTTTTGAATTTTGAAATGTGAATAACTTTTGAAATAATCAGTTTATTTTGATGCGACTTGAAAATTGAAGTACATTTTGACAAGCGCTATTTTTTACATATAAATTAAAAATTTTGAAATTTTTCAAAATTTTATTTTTTTTTATCAAAATTTTATTTTTGCCTGAAAAATGTTTTTTTGCAATAAAAAAATTTTTTCAGTTGAAATTTTTTTATAAAAATTTTATTTTTGCCTGAAAAATGTTTTTTTGCAATCAAAAATTTTTTCAATTGAAAATTTTTTTCGAAATTTTTCAAAATTTTATTTTTTTTATCAAAATTTTATTTTCGCCTGAAAAATTTTTTTCTGCGATAAAACAATTTTTTCAGTTGAAAATTTTTTTCAAATTTTTTTTTTCAAAAACTTATTTTTGGCTGAAAAATGTTTTTATTGCAACAATTTTTTTTATGATGTGACCTCAACATTATAAACTAAAGGGGTTATGGGGGACGGTGTGGTGGGCTGACGCCGCCCTACGCGACAGCATCAAATTATCGCGGAGCGATGATTTTTATATGCATCTTTATATTATTATATATTATTTTATATTCTTTAATCCCTACGTTTGAATTTTAAGACGGTTGAAATCATTCCCATAGTGGATGACCCAACTCCAGTCCCACCTTGTATAAATAGTAAAAATAAATTCCATGGGAAGGAAGAAGCTCAAAATTGTAGGTAGGTTAATCGCGAGAATTTATAAACGCTCCGTAAAGTATATATTAAGAATACACGCATTCATCATTACAAAAGTCTAGAATAATTATTATTATAGATAATAAGGTCGCAATTATAAAGAGAGGCGCAGGTACAATGGCATGGTAGTGTCTCAGCTGTCTTGACAAAAATTTAGCCACCGGTCATCTTTGGGATGCTAATTTGCATGGGTGGCTGGACATTGTCCGGAAAAGATCCAACATTTCTCCGCGGGTTGTAGATGCATGAAACTATCAAATGAATGAAACCAGATGGACTACTTCTAGTACTTCCAGCGCAAGCAAAGTCTATGGTACTTTTCCATATTATTTGAAAATATTTTTTCGAGCTCCAATCGTAACGAGTACATAGACCAAACCAGGGTCAGCTCGGCAAATAACGACCCAAATTACTGGTAAAGACTCTGTCTGTATTAAAAAATGAGACGGTGACTAAAATGTACTTCTTAAAAAAATATTGAACTCGTTGAAATTTTTTTAACGTTATATGCATATTATTATCTAAGATTGAAAATATTGCTGTTCAAATACAACATAATACAAATAAAAATTTTAAAAAGCGTTAGAATAGGACGTCCTCCTACTTTTTGTAGGAGGACTTTTCTACAAAAATTCTTGTTTGAAAGTTTAGTTTTATGTTATCTTCAAAGCAGGTAATAATTCACAGCGGAGGCTGGACGTTGTCCATGAAAGATCCCACATTTCCCGGAAGGTTGTAGATGCAAGACACTATCATGTAAGCTGGTGGATTGGGGCCACTTACAGTACTTCTGGCGCAAGCAAAGTCTGTAGTATTTTTCCATATTATTTGAAAGTATCTTTTCGTCTCCCGGTTGTATTTAGTGTAATCCACAGGAGGAGTTTTCTGCCCATCAATATACCAAAACGAAATCGCCGTTCGGAAACTCTCATATATAGAAGGTACACCATTGGCAAGGGGAAATGAATAATAGGACTCTGTGGCTCCTGGAGTGGCACTGGTAAGGATACCCGGACAATTACCGTCTAGTGGGTTCATGCTGAGAATCGGTGTTTCACTATTGTCATTCAGTCTAGCGTGGTAATTTGCACAGTCTTGGGCTAGACTTTTAAGCTACAATAATAATTTAAAAAATATTTGAATATCATGAGAATTATTAGGCACTAAGCGCAAGTTTGTAAGCATGCCCCGTGTAAAAGCTTGTAGAACTTAGAGAACGTGTCGTCGATCAAAATTTGACATGGCAAATTTTGATTTATTAGTTTTACAAATTCCACTAGCATAAAAATAATTAACGTAAAATTAGGATGTAATTTTTAGAGCTGCCTGTCAGCCGACTTATAAAATACCCCTGTCCATACTTTCGAATATCTCTCATCACTGTAATCTAAAATATTCCGCAAGGATTTTTATGATGGTTTTGAACATTCCTAAGAGCAAAAGTTTGGATAGTAAGTTTGTTTTATGTGTTCGTGAGTAATAAAATCCAAACGGAAAACACAAAATATTTTTGTCTCTAAAAATTCCCGCATAGGTAAAAATGAATTTTTGTACAATACGGTTTTTGTACAAATACTACAAACATGTATAGCATTTTTGTATAGTATTCAACCTCTACTGTCTCGTCGGGAAAATTAATGGAAGATTCAAAAATCTTGCTGAAATCCAAATTATAAAAATTCAATTGTATTTTAACATTCAGATTTGACCGGGCGCCTCACATTACAATGATACCACACCATGTTTCGTCCAAACAATTTTGAGAGTAATACGTAAATTAAATAATTATAAACAAGCCATTTATTAAACAAAAGAGTTTTAAATAGTGTTTGAAACTCCAACAAAAGAAGTACAGAATATTTCAGTAAAAAAGTTTAACACTTAGTTTACAGGGATTAATTCAAAATAATGTTTGCCGAAATTAATAGTTTCAGATACTAGGGGACTGAACCCGTTTTCGCTGTTGTGGTCCGACTCATGATAGTGTCTCACTGGGCTACCATTAAATTACGTTGATGCTGTTCTTGTTATTAATTTCATATTTTCCGAAGATGTTCAAAAGATGTTTTAATTGGTTCATACGTCGTTAAATGCATTTAACAGTTACCATACAAAGTAGAGAAAATGGTCATTAAACTTCAGTCAGATTTACTTTGACAGAAAGAAAGACGGGGTGAGGTTCATTCAGGAGTTTGTCATTTCTTTACGAATCGAAGGTTTAACAAAAACAACGATTTTCTTACCCTCGAGTTATCAATGTAATGTCGCCACGATGTTAAATTTTTGAAAAAAATGCAATAATTAAGGTATTTTGCCAATGATGGTGCTGTTCAAGTGCTAGTTTCTGCATTCAAACTTTGGGTGTTTCCTTTTATATGGTGGCGTCATAGCCTCCTACGCTACACTTGTCCGTACGCCTCTTATCAGGAACTCAGAATTTACTGAGCCTAATTACTTCAAAATATTTTGAGCGCTGCTAAGAGCAAAAGTACGGCTAAGTTCTTTATTGTTTCAAATCGGTCCGCGTGTTCTTGAGTTGAGTAATATAATCCAAACCAAAAACACAAACTATTTTATCTCTAAAACTGCCACATCGTTTTTAATGTACAAATACTGAATCATACATACGCGTAAAAATTTAAAATAAATCCCTAGGGATCTGGCGTTTTTGAGACAAAATTTCTTTAGATGTTGCACAATATTTTTTGATGCATACCATTCACAGGTTGATAACAGTAAAGTAAAAAAGATATTAACTGAGGAAAACCCCCTAAACCCGTTTCCATTGAGGAGCCGGTTGGTTCACCAGAAATTTGGAAAAATACTTTATTATTAACCGACAATTTTCGCAAGTTCGATCGCAAGAACAAAGTTACGATTTTTGCATTATGTAGCCGCATTTAATTATAAAATCGCTGTTTACGACATCGTAAACAATTTTAGAGAATAACCTCCCTGGTTCCCTTTTGCGGCACTGTCGCATTACTGTCAGAGAGAATTTCGTATAGAGGTTGGGGCTTGTGCAAAAGTGTACAAGTTACCCAAATGAATGTTTGAAGGGATGGAAACTGTACGGATAGGGTAATGAGTCCAGCGAGTGGACTCAGGCTATTGTTCTTTCTTTATCTTAAATTTAAATGTTTGGTTGGAGTTGGCTTGTATGTATGTATTATTGTATGTTTGACGAGTTATAAGACCCAGGTTGGGTCGTTTTGGTTAATTTTAAGGTATGAATGTTGCGATTGAATTTTTTTACATATATGTATTTTTATGTATTTTTATGCTTGTGCTTTTTGTATAAAAACTGGACCATTTGTAGGTCCAGCATCGCATTTCGATTTCAGGTTTCTCCTGCTTACCTTCTGAGTTTTTTTCTCTTGTTTTTTTGTAAATAAAAGATTTATTTATTTTTTTAATTTTTGGTTTTTGCTTCGCGATTATTTTTGGCGCTCACGCATATAGTCATAGTAGGGCTTCTACTAGCTACCCTATGTGCTGTCTGGCTTGTCCGGACCACATGGTAGTTAGTAGGATTAGTTATGTAGGCTTCAGTGGCTTAGTGGATTTGATGGATTAAGTGGATTTTTTAGTTTGGATTATTTTTTTAGATACTTGTATTTCAAGTATTTTTATTTATTTTGGAAAATATTTTCTTGAATTTATTTTTATTGAATTGAATTTATTTTATTTTGAAATTTATTTTTTATGTACGTATCTCGTACGTACATATTTTTTCTTGTCGATATTACTTCAAGTTAAATCAATCAAAGCTAAACTTTCTGCTGCTTAAATCTTAAATGATATTCATCAGGTGAGTGTGGGGTCTGGGATGTATTAATGCCTTACGTTACACACTGATTTCGATTCTCCACTTACCAATATTTGAGTTGTAGGGACTGCTTCGCTATTCAGCACTCAAAATAGCCCATGTTCAACGTTTATGTGAGTTTCTCAACGCAAGTCTAAGATTCACAAACAGCTTAAAAGTAATACAAAAATTTCCGAAAAGAGTGTGTGGGAGGTATTTCATCAGCACTTGAAAGTTGTATATCCCTGAAAATTCATGCATGTTCCAAAATGTAACTCGGATGCGCGGCAGGATCAAAGGATCGAGATGTCAATTTAAATCAATTTTCGCAACTTTTAGATTACTAGTTAACAACATACATCAGCCGCATATCGTCGAGTAAAGTCCAAAAGGCACTATATGCAAAAATCGCTTATACGGGATTTAACATGTACTACCATGCTTAAGCGATTTCTGCATACAGCGCCTTTTGGACTTTACCCGACGATATTCTTTTAGCCATTTTCCCGTGTCACCATTTCGTCAGCAATTTTCTTCGGCCGGCATGTTGACACCCCCTGCCCAAAATACGTTCCTAAGCCGCTGGTTTCAAGTGTTTAAATGAGACAAGCTTATTTAGTTATTTAACGTGATGCTTCCCGCCGTTTTGCTCATGTTTTGAGCATCATGCCATTTATTTGAAAGAGACAAAACCTAGGCGCATATTTCGCAACCGGCCATTTTTAAATACCTTCGGTGTATACATTGTAAGCTGTGACTGGACTAAACTGGAATGACTGGAGTGATCCTATTCTTGCATATCAATTCAAATTCAAGGCATAAACAAAACAAACTAAAAATGATCAGCAATGAGAGCGTGAAGTCCATAATATCTTACCAAGATATTATCTTACCAAGATTTTAGACTACAACAGAATTTTTATATCTTTTATCGAAATCGCGCGCTTTTCAAGAAGAAATTGCAAACAATTTTATAATAATAATTAATAATCCAGAGACAATTTTTTAAAAATATATTTTTTTTCAAAATCAACGAATTTTGATTTACAATAAAATTATTATGTGTACATAATTTTTATCTAATTCAATGTAAAATTTAATACAATCATTATGATTCAATAAAATTATTTTTTAATAATATTAGTAATTTATAAATTAATATTATTAAATTATACTAACATTACCGATTTTTGTTATGTAAATAATTATTAGTGAAGAAAGTATTAACGTGTATTATTAAGGTATTTATAACGTAGGCGTACGTAATGTAACGGAAGGACGAGAATAATCTTAAGTACTAACTTGCTGTTGCTGTGCGTGCGCGACTTCGTTCGTACTGAAGCATTCTTTTTGCCTTAACTTGTTCTTTATGTCAATATTGTATTTGGTCGTTATATTTTTCATGGAAAGGGACAATATTGTCAATAATCAATAATGGGGCCGGGGCCTTTTGTCTTTTTTTACCTCATGCCTTTAATCCATAAAGTATTTATGTTTTGTGGTATATGGCATTCGTATCATGTAATCATTCTTATTTGTGATCAATGAATCAATGTCCATGTCCACCGTCCACCCCCTCCTGGGCTGTACATAGCCTTTGTTGGCGGTGGAAATATTTTCCCTCAACCAAACAAAACATAATTATAAAATACGCGGGTGATTATTGTCTTTAGTAATTTTCATTACATACATTCTGAAACTCAAATGTGTTCATAGACTAATTCGTGCCTAGTTGGAGTTTTATCGGGTTAAAATTTCAAGTAATTATAGAATCTCACTACCTCACTAGCTTATTTACGGTACGGTGAAGCTTCCCTCCGCTTTGCTCATGCGTTTTAGCATAATGCCATTTATTCGAAAGAGACAAAACCCAAGCGCATATTTCGTAACCGGCCATTTTTAAAAACCTTTCCGCTTCGGTGTATACTTTGCGAGCTGTGACTGGACTGAATTGGAGTGACTGGAGTGATCCTATTCTTGCATATCAATTCAAGGCATAAACAAACTCAAAATGATTAGCAGTGAGAATGAAGAAGAAGAGGAAGAAGAAGAAGTAGAAGAACAACAACAACAACCAGGTGGCGTTAGGAGTAAACTAGCCACTGAAACTCGAGTATATCTCTCACGAACCGATTCTTACCAAGATCTTGGGCCACAAGGCGAAGAAAGTGATAAGAAAAGTTCCGTAGTAGCGAATCTGAAGAACAGTAGAACATTAGTTACATCCTCAGTTGACATGGTTAATGAAAGAACTTTCACGAAAGTACATATCCCACGAACCTCCTCCGTGAAAAAGAGTCATGTAAGAATTGACGATAAAGACCCTATTGTTTTTGGTCAACAACAAGATGATGCTGTTCCTATTGTTCCTGAAGCTCCCCAACCAGATAGAACAGTAACGAAAGTGCCAAAAACTTCGAAAAGTCTACTACGAATTATTCACCGGCCCGACCACGACCAGAATTCCCAAAACCGTTCTGCTGTAGATACCTACGACTCCTATAAGGGGAAAAAGTTACGAGCTTCTTCGATACCGCCAGAACTTCGGTAGGTCTTAATTTTAGCACTCAATGATTGTGTTTATGTTACTAGTTATAGTCGTTATAGACATAATTTTCTAGGGGTGGTAAAATATTTTAAAGTCTCTTTTAATTTAACAGTCTAAATATCCGGAGGCATAACACTTACATCGATAGGATACGGCAGAAGTTCCCTTTGCCTAATGAAGCGCTTCCATCAACCTCCTTACCCGAATGGCGGGTCATGCCATTGGATAACAAAATTCCCTATGTTCCGTCACCCGAAGGAACGATGGTTTTTTCAAGAGGGTCTGTAGGAGAATCGGTAGGTAATGCTTTCGCTCAACTAATCTGACTGCAGAATTTAGAAAGATACAAACACGGAGAGAAGGTAATGAAAATTCATTCTACAATTGCCACCAACAGATTAGCATCAAGCAGAAGCAGTTTACTTTGACGGATCCTAAAAATTATGAAAGTAAGGCTTCTACAGGTTACGACAGCCTCCATGATCCACATGCTGCAAATTACTTTAAAAAACCTGTCGTTCAGCAGGTACTCCTGAAAAATGGTCTCATTAATGACCGTGGGCAGGTGGTTTGTAGCTTGAAGGATTTTAACACTTACAGAACGTGTTTGAGAAACGCCTACAACAATAATTTGAATGATGCACTCAAGGAAGAAGTAAGACAACGCTTAGTAGTGTTTTGAGCTTTATTTAACATAAATGCTTTAATTCACTAAATTTTCTTAGGTTAAAAATGTTTGTTCTGTGTAGGATGCAAGGTTGAAGCATGATTTGGAATTGAAGAGAAATTATTTTAGCTATATTAATCAGAACGACAAAGATGGACTAGGCTTTAGAGCAAACGAAAGGCGACGGCAGGCTGCAGTTTCTATAAAAGCACAGCGGAAAGAATTCTTGCTTAGGTGTAGAATATTTATTTGATAGTAGTAGACTTGTTCATTTTGCTCATTTGAGCGAATCTTCCTTGCACGTTCAGCGGTTTTAAAAATGCAATGATTTATTCCCCACACTGATCTCAAAATTCTCAAATAGAATGAAAGCTAAGCAAGAACGAGAGAAAAAGTTTTCCCAGTGCCGCACAGAGGATAAAGTTCGCCAGAGTATGCATTTAGCTGTTTTGTCTCTAACCAAGTCCGAGAATGTTCGAGCTAGACTTCAGCAGCTTGCAAAAGCCCGGAAACGGCGAACAGAGGAGATTAAATCCTACATCGCTGCAAAAGAGATGGCTACACAAGAACGGTTGTGTGCAGAAAGGAATGCAGTTTTAAATGCCTACAAATTATTCGTAAGTCATATTGAGTCTCACCACTGCCCTAAAATGCAGACAGACAATTCCGTGTATGTTTCCGACTGGGTTTAATTAAGAAACTCTAATTCCAACTTCCAACGTTGACAGGTGACGGAATGGTTAGTGTCAAAATTTCAGAGTCAGGTAAACCAAGCAATTCCTTTTCGTAGCAACGTTGTTGCCTTGCTCTTGCTACTTCCAGTACTTTGACATTCACCGGCCATTCTTTTGAGGAAATTTGTGCTCATAATTTTTATAATTGACAATGATTCCGTAGGAAAACCGACTGCAAAGAGATCATCTTGTCAGAAAGACTTTAGTCGACGATTTGGACAACAGAACGCTGATGCGGGAGATCCGAATGGCGAGACATCGGGATATGCAAGGTAAAATAAATAAATAAGTCTACAATATTTTATAGTTTTTGGTAAATATACCGTCTTGTGTAACATTTTTAACATTGCAGATGAATTATACGAAAGGCGTATGGTTGAGGCGAAGAGAATACAGACTCTAGTTAGGAAATATTTCCGTCGTTGGCGTGATAGAGTGCGGCAATTGCGTAAGCTTCGGCCGGATGAGCACCATCGAAGCTTGTGGGATATTACCGACTCTTTAAGGAAAACCGTTGACTATCTAATGGAACAAAGTGGTGCATGTATGCTGAAATTTGTCGATTGTAATTATTTTTATTCAATTATGTGGAATAATCAGGAGTAATAATTCAAATGCTTTGTTACCATTTGCTACTCCAGCTAAACTCGCATCCTTGGTGTTCCAACTCCAGTATTTACGTCTAGCAGCTGTAGAAGAACCACCTGCGGAGACTACTCAGGAAGAGCAGGGAGAGGCTGACGACGAAGAGATGGAAGGGGAGGGTGATGATGAATACGAAGGCGAATCGGAGCAAAGCGAGGGACGCAAATCGAGGCAAAGTGAGGGACGCAAATCGGAGCAAAGCGAGGGACGCAAATCGGAGCAAAGCGAGGGACGCAAATCGGAGCAAAGCGAAGGACGCAAATCGATGTTAAAAGAGGGACGAGAATCGAAGCAAAATGAGGAACGCAAATCAACGCTAAAATTGGAGGAGCTGGAAAAAACCCCACCCGGGATTAAACCCGCTAAAATAACGGAGCTTCAATGGGAAGCCAAAAAGGAAGCAAAGCAGGGTAAAGAACAACAAATGGTGAAAATAGAGTATCCGGAGCCTGAAGACGACCCCGACCATGATATTGAAAATGATGACGAATACCTTCGCCAGCTTGACGAGAGGAATCCGGAGGCAGCTCGCAGTAAAGATTTGCAGGCTATAAAGACAATCTTAGGTCTGGATGGAGCTGCTGATAATAAATACAAAAGGAAAATAACCGATGTGGCTTCACGACAAAATTCTAAATCTTCATTTGTCCCACCACCTCAACAGGGCTCATCTAAGGAATTTCGGTCACAGTATAGATCGCGAAAGCAACCTAGCCGTTATACGTCCAAAGTAGATGCAAAATTGTCTGCAAAGGCAAGCGTACGGTTATCGGAATCGTTCCAAGCTTCGGAAAGACACCGGAGAGGTGCTCTTAAAAAAGTAAGTGATAACAGTGGTAAGCCTAGCTTGGCCCCATTGTCGAGAGAAGTGTCCACTAGTGAAGAAAATGCTTCAAAGTCATCTCCGATACGAAAATCCACTGCAGGTAAGTCTAATGATTCGAAAAACTCCGAACCAGAAGCTGGTGCAAAGAATTCGGATTAGAAGTGAATAAATGTGACTCGCTTGCTCAGAACCTCGCAGTAGTTATTACACATCACGAAATCTTCAACTTACTATCACTACGTCATGATATGTATGTACATGCATAACTATAATAACTATATACTAAAACAACCAGCAACCACAATAATAATTGGCATATTAATGTTAGAAGTTATAATAGTGTAAGCAAAGCTGAAAACTTTGTTGTTCTTTGAATTGAACTAATTGAACCTTGAACCCCACACGTCCATATCATGTGGAAGGCACTGTTGTGTTGTGATTTGTGATGAATGATGAACATCAAATCGCAGAGTAGTAATAGTAAAAAGGTTGAGGCAAAAATTAATTGTATAGTACAATTAATTGCGCACAGCAAAATAAGATCAAAGCAAAGTAGTGTTGTTGAGGCAAAAAAATGCAGTACGAAGATCGCGCACAGCAAAAGAAGAATAAAAAAATTATTCCGAAATCCGATTTCAATATTATAATACTAAACAATGACATAAAACTTCGAAACGCGAAAAACAATAATAATTGAATTAAAAAATTATATAATATATTTTCATAATCTTTTTAAAATTATTAATTATTCAAAAAAACATAGTCACTTCTTCGTAATCACTTTTTGTAAAGCACGCAGTTTAGTCAAAAAAATAAAAATACATTGTAAGGGTCTAAGCCCTTGGAGGTCCCAT
Organism: Spatulosminthurus flaviceps; assembly: GCA_034693705.1. Classification (NCBI taxonomy): domain Eukaryota; kingdom Metazoa; phylum Arthropoda; class Collembola; order Symphypleona; family Sminthuridae; genus Spatulosminthurus; species Spatulosminthurus flaviceps. The sequence continues at coordinate 16,098 of JAQFXU010001640.1, read as the reverse complement.
CGCGAAATTTTGCAATGCAGTTTTAATACAATACAGTTTTATGTATACGATTTTTGTGCAATTTTTTTCAAAATCGCTTGGGGGAATACTTAAAAAAATGACTAATTAGGTTATTTAAACGGTGACCATGTAGCAACAAAGTACCCAAATTTGTTGGAAACATTGATTCTCTCCCCAAGTACGAGCTTAGTACTACGAGGACTTGAAGGCTACAAAAATTCGGGTTAATGTAGTTTTTTCTAGCATCGATTTTAAGCCCTTGCTCTTTGGAGTACATCATAGGGTTACTTGAAAATCTGGTTTTTTGAGTGGCTGGCAAACTCTAATACGAGATTGCTTTTTTGCGCAAGTCAATCATTCAAAAGTTGAATATTCTACTTCTTGCGAGTGAATCACAAAGACGCATCTTCGTAAAAATAATTATTTCATCAGAGTATTATTACAGAATTTCGAATAGTTTTGCTTTTGCTGTAGAATTCAAGGTTTAAAATGAAAACAAGTTAACCCAAAACTAAGCATTAACATTATGCATTTTAAAACCCATGTAACATAAACATAATACAGTAGCATACATTATAACGACAATTTACAGACACATTAATATCATCCGTGCATTTAAACCAATTTCTGAGTCCAAAATATAATTTTGTGGTCATTTATAAAATATTTTTACCCATGTTCCTTACGCTAGTATGAACTCACGTTCAAAGGTAGTAGTTCCATGTCGAAAGTCAGCCTCTGCCACTAGTAGTCATCAAAAGGGAAATGTCAGCAACAAGCCCAGTACAACCTGTTCGACTTTTTGGACGAGTTATGAAAGTCTACCAGAAGTTCAGAACATTCCTTTTGGCGAAAGGTTTCTACTTAACATGAAAATACATAAAATGTTTCTTGTCAAGTTATTCTTGATTTCTGATTCTACTCTCTGAACTGAATCTGTAAAATTCACGACTAATTTATATAATCGTAGCCTTATATACATATAATATATATCTATATATAATAATAATGATAAATATACATGTATATTTATCATTACTCCATAGATTGCGCATAAGGTCAAAGACATACATAGACAAAGTAAAAGAAAAGGTTCCAAAGCCCCCAGGAACTGTACCCGCAAGTTTCTATCCTAGCTGGCATTCTATACCTTTGGAAAAAAAGATACCAAGGGTTCCTGCTCCACCCGGTACCGTTGTTTATGCAAGGGGATGTTTGGGTACTAAGGTACGTCGGTTTTGCTACTTTAGCAGTGTACACATATGTACCGATACAGAAAACTTTGAATATTGAATAAACAGTTTTTCTAAGAAATATTTTCTCTTTAGCTCCATCGAAGGCCAAAAACATTCTGTGCCAATGATCCCAAAGATAGGGAAAGTTTCTTTACGGAATACTCAAGCTTGCATGATCCTTACGCACAAAATTATTACTGTAAGCCCGAAGTTAAAGCACTACTACTCAAGCAAGGGTTAGTTACCAAAGATGGCCAAGTGGTATGTTCGCAAAAAGAATTTAATCGATATCGGGAATACCTAAGAACGATTTACAGCCAAAGCTTAGATGAAGCTATTAAAGAAGATGTGAGAGCAAGGTTTAAATAGTCATCTTTGAGATGGGAAATAATAATGATAATTTTCTCTGCATAATCTAATGATTAATGGTGGTAAATTCACAGGACGATAAATTTAAAGAAGTCTTTCAGCAGACTCGGGAAATGAAATCACATGTAGAGATATTTGGACCGGGTGGTAAGCGAGATAGGCAGAGAGTAAGGAAATGCAAGATGCTGCAAGCCATAAAAAGGAAACGACATGAAGATTCAAAGATGTAGGTAAGTACCCTTTTCAAATATTACCCTGAGAAAGATTTTTTCAAATCATGGGTGGAAATGACCGAAGAATTTATGTATTGAAGGTCAAAGTTAAAGCAACGGAAAGAGGACTGTCGCAAAAATGTATTTGCTCGAGATATGTTCCTGAAACAATTACATCGAGCTATGATAAGTGGTGAGAAGAATTTCCGGAAACAAATCCATTTAATGAGTCTACAAGAACAAAAGAAATTCCAAGAAGAAAGGCTTTTTCATTGTGTACGGGAGAAAGATGCTTTCTACGAAGAGCGAGTACGCTTTCTCAAGGAGGAAATGGCCAGGCAATATAAACTGTGTGTAAGTGTTTACCTCTAGAAATTGTTTGCGCCAAACTACGTTGATTTTTTAAATTTAAATAGTAGAGTAAGAGTAAGGTGTTACCTAAATCTCCAAGTTTTATTTATATTTTACTCTACCAATGTCATTTATCATTTATATGATACACCTATAATCAATTCAATGCAGTAATCTAGTAATGCATAATGAGATAAACGGGGGTGTGGTAGCTTAAATTAATCTCCTGCATGTATATGACTCAAGGCTAACAAGTCCAATAGTCCAGTATTTATTTTATGTGAACCATTTTTTGTTTTTTTTATTCGTCATTCATTATTGTGAATGTGGAGTTTAAATAATAGAAGTAATTACTCCGCACTAAAAAATAATGTTTTCAGCTTTATATTATTTGATAACAAAAAAATGTTTTCCCTACAAGATTTAAAAGTGCCTCTGATCCAAAAACTCGTAAATAAATTTTTAAAATTTTGAAACATTCTATTCTATTAACTCACTAAACTAAAATTCTACCTTCTAAAATCTACAACAGTATAGTAGAAGTAGAAGTTCTACTACTGATATGGAAATTAAATTTAATTAGAAGTGTTTACAGAACAATAATGACAATCGAATCGCATAATATAATATTATCTATTTTGCGTGCATTAAGCCATAATTTTGGTCGACGAGCTTAGCTTTTGCTAGCTTAGCAATTAGCTAGCAAGTAGGAATAGGAATTAAGCGATGGTATAAGTCAGTAGTGATAAACGTATGATACTTTTGAGAGTGACAAAATTTGACAACTAATTTTTACTTTGCTTTCCAGTTGACAGAATGGGCTTTAGCAAAATGCTCCTATCAAGTAAGACAAAAATTGTTATGTATTAACATCATGGCTTTTTATGTGTTTATAGTGTTTATCATTACAACACAACGACCAATGAAATTATAATTTTTGTTAGTTCAAAGCCATATTATTAAAATAGAAACATGTATATGCCTGCAGATTGCACACATGAAGCACGACGAGCAGGTGGCGAAATCCCTGCAGATTGACAGAAAATACCGCATTGCCAAGCGGAAGCATAATTATGAAAAAATTCAGGAGCAGCAATTAACACGTCTTAGCACAAGAAGATCGGCACGTTAGTTTGTTCTTCATCTCTTGGTTTTTAAACCAATCGAGTTTAATTTTTTTTAATGACAGCGATCTTTATTTGTTCGGACTAGCGGAGAGAGAGGAAAGGCAAAGAGCCCATGAGAGATTGAAAAACTTGGCCCGGAAATACTTCAGGAAGTGGTGCTTCCATGTTAGTAGCAAGAAATTACTCCGTGCAATTTGTGAAAATGGCGACGATCAAGACAGTAATTACGAGACTATGTGGAATCTTAAAGCTGCCCTGAAAGTCATGAATGATTACCTACGAGAAACATGTAACGTAACTTCTTCTGTTCTAACTTTCTGTTTCCATATTTTGTATACCAATGTCGCTGTTACATTGCAATTTATACCCGTCTTTTGTAGCATTATTTCGTGAACTGATTTTTAAATCATTACTTAAATAAAAGATATTTACCTGAGTAAAGCAAATGGGCTATTCACAGGTGACACACTAGAAGCAGAGGAATCCAAAAAAGTTGATTTATTGCTGGAACAAGTTAAGGACTCCCGGTATTTTGAATCACAATTGTCTACCAGCAATAAAAGGACGACTACTGATTATGTGAATAATAACAATAATAATAGTAGTGAAACAAAAGTTCCAACACAAGATCGAAAAGTAATTCCGCCGGATACTCGATTGAAAATAAAATTAAAAACTACAACGCCTAAACCTAATCCACGAACGAAGATTCATAGAGCGAAACTCATATCTAAAACTAAAATGAATTCCTGGTGTGATGATACACCGAAACGAGTGTTTCGCCCATGTAGAAGATCTGAAATATGTGAATTAACTTGTGGAGGATGCTATCCCTTGGATCGATGGAGAGCTACTGATTGTGACGGAATGTATGAAAACCCGTTTTCATCAATGCCTTGTTGCTACCAGATGCAACCCTACACCTTCAGCTTTGAAGACCCTTGTAGTTCCTGCAGGACTGTGAAGTCACCAACTTCTGAAGGTACTTTAGAATGCGGAGCCGGAACTATGACAAAGGCGTCAAATAAGAGGAAAACGTGTTTCCAAAGCGTTGTGACCCCTACGGGTCGGTGTACTCCCATGTCCCCAAGTCTTGTGAGCGAGCTGCGTAAGCCCTGCAATAAAAGACCACGAAAGCGAATCTTTAGCAATGATCTCAAAGAAACTGAACACAATAATAGTTATTATTGTTGCTATCCTGTCGTTCTTTCTGAACAAGTATCAAAATTTCATGCAAGTAATACGGGCCGACAACGTGAAATCGGTGTAACCCACACTTTGTCGAAAACTTGTTCCGTACCACCAATTTCACGAAACCCTTTATTCAAGGCCAAAACAGTTGAGGAATATTTGACGCCAACAAAACCTAAGCGGAATCATAGTCGGAGTCGCTCGTGCAATACCCCGGTTCAAAGAAACGCAACACCCAAAAACTGCACCAACTTGTATACAGAACGAGTACAACGACCGATTCCAGAATGCGATACTAATCAAATAAAAGATATTCCTAGCCAGAAACGTAATAAGCCGCAGTCTAGAAATGTTAAACTCCAAAACACGAGTACTACCGGACTACAAACTGGAGCAGTACCACCAAAAACAACAACCAAGCAAACTTCAACAGGATCATCGATAGTAAAATCCAGACGGATCCAAAGCAGTCAATCTCTACACACAACTCCAAAGTCGACACAAACTCGACCCCCACATACAATGCTTCCTGAAACTACCATGACCGATCAACCTAAACCACTGTCAAAGGATAGTAAACAAACTGAAATGCCAGTTGATGAAAACCATGTGCGACTTCAAGCAACAGCAGAGTCAGCTCCACAGTCTACTCAAACCGAAATAAAAAGTTCTCCAAGATCTTCACAGACTGACTACCCTGAAAAACATGTCTCGCCAGAATCAGTTCAGACGGAAACCCTCATATCCGTAGACAAACCCATCCTAGTAGGAAATAATTTTGGAACGCCAGAAAAGACACATCCAACCCAACCAGATTCGGCTTCTCCATCATTAGAAAATGCAAAAATGCAAACGGATGTCATCACAGAAATGCCAGAATCCACACAAGATAGTTTAGTTGAGCAAGATCCTCAACCTACGCAGACCGAATCGCCATACTTGAAAAACGTTTCTGATCAGACAGAGCCCGATGAACTTAATTCAACTCCAACACATTCAGAATCTCCTCTAAAGAATGTTACACAACGGGCCATTCAAACCACACAATCGCCAGCCTCCGTCGAAAGCCTCAAAACTCAACCCCGCAATCCTGACCCTGACGTCAAAACTCAACAGCATGACCAAGAACCAGAAAAACCGTCTAAGGAAGGGCAGGCACAAACAGACTACATAAAAACACACGGAGAAACTACGCAAACACCGAAGCCAATTGAAAAACTTCATCGAGAACCTGCTGTTGTACCATTAACACCAAAAGATGGAACTAATTTGGAATTAAAAACTGAAAAGCCAGGGTTGACTTCTCAACCTACTCAAACTGCACCTCCGGCGCTAGCCTCTGAGATCACGCAAAGTGACCCGCCTCTAAGTGCAGTATCTGGGAAACCAGAAATTCTTCAGGTAGTTACGGAGCAGACTCAAACTAAGCAGCCTCCAACATCTCAACCAACTCAAACAGCCACCCCGCATCTAACCCCCGAACTCACTCAAACTGACCCGCCTTCAATTGCAGTATCTGGGAAACCAAAAGTTACTCAAGTAGTTACCGAGGAAACTCAAACTAAGGAACCTCCAACTTCTCAACCTACTCAAACAGCCACCCCTAATCTATCCCCCGAACTCACACAAACTTACCGTCCTCCAAGTGCAGTATCTGGTAAACCAGAAGTTAGTCAAGTAGCTGAGGAGGAGACTCAAACAAAGCAACCTCAAAATTCTCAACCTACTCAAACTGAATATCCAACTACAACCTCTGAGCTCTCACAAACTGACCGTCCCCCAAGTGCAGTGTCGGATACGAGTAAACAAGAAGTTACACCAGTATATGCGGAGGAGACTCAAACTAAGCAACCTCTAACCACACTCCCCCAACTAGTACAGACAGTAGATCAAGGCATTTCAGAATTTCCGCATTACGAGCCCATAGATCAACTTGAACATCCAGTTCAAACAGCCCAAATAAAATCGTCTCCGCAGTTGTCTCAAACGGACCAAGAGAAGGTAAGCAGTGAACCCGCAGAAACGCAAACTGCTACACCCGCGAAGCAAGTATTACAGCCCACTCAAACCCCTTCACCAGTCCCAACTGTCACAAGTCCTGTTGAAACGTACACACCACCAAGAGAGTCTCCCACGACGATACATTCTCCAGCGCAACCACAGCAAGTTCAAACTGAGCCAACGAAAGACCTTCCAAAACAAACTCAGATCAGCCCTACTCCTGCTGATAATGAAAATGTCGTCACTGGAACTGAAACTAGATTGCCAGCTCCGACCATGATTCAAACAGAGGTGACCCCAACACAGGACGAAAATACTCAAACGATCATCCCACCAGGCACTTCGGGAATAAAAGATCCAGCATTATCAGTAGCTACCCAACTTGCGCCAATATTAACGACAACTACAACTCAAATAAAATTTTCAGTCCCTGCTTTCTCATCCTTGGTTCAAGTGAAGCCATCCACATTGGCAGCACAAACGCAAGAGCTTCTACCTTTTCCCCAGGTGTCTGCGCAAACCGAGGTAACTGCATCAGTTGGTCAAACTGATAAATCACCTGGTTGTGAGCAACTTCATCTATCCCTTCCTATCTGTAGCCCTCCAATAGATACAGCAATACAGACTCCAAGCAAATGTTTAATTTTGCATAGTACTCAGACTTATCTATGTCCCGGACAATTCACTCAAACTTTGGAATTGCCTGAATGTACGACTTTTGCTCAAACTGATAAAGCAAGTCCACCGACTATGAATACCCGCCCCACAGAAACACCTGTTACTGGCGCTGCTGTGAGCTCTCAAACAATACCTCCACCACTGCCCCCCGTGCAGATAACGCAAACAGATTCACGCGAACCGCAGATAGCTATAAGCACCTGTATGGATCAGTTTAACCAAACGTGTTGCAAGGGTGTTCAAACATTTCAATCACCCATTGTTGAGTGCTGTACACAGACAGAAACAATTGTTTGTGTGCCATGCTTTGCGGAGGCAGTCATTCCTCATTTAAAAGAATTCACACAAACGACCAAGCCTGGCCAGTGCGATCAGAGTCAAGACTGCTCTCCCCAAATAGCAGAGGAGTCGGACCAAACAGGAATTGCTACTGTGGAGTTTTCGAACCAAACGGACGCAGGCAAGAAGGTTACTCGAGATGCAGAAAACATTAGCCAACCGCAAATGACGGAAGGGGTTACTCAAACTAATATTAATATTGACGAAGGATGTTCCCAAAATGAAAAAGTTCCTAGTCTGGAAAAAACAGTTCAAGCGCACCCTGTCTCCACAGAAGGAACATCTCAAACATTAAGTCCTTCTAAATTCTCTCAATCCAACCAAACGACACAACCATGTTCTGATGACCAAGAAACTCAAACTCCAAACCCTATAGTTTCGGACAAATGCACGCAAGGAGATTACAATGCTGAAGGCTCACAAACTGAACAGATTATCTCGTCTGAAGCCCCTGCTCAAACTGATCCCTCCTGTACTGCGGACAAGGCAGACCAAACGAGTGCTCCTGTCCTACGGGATGTATGCGTACAAAAAGAAGTGAATAATCAAAGCTGTCAAGCTGAAGCAATAATTAAGTGTACAGTGGAAGCATGTATTCAAACACAACAGCTAAGTCCGTGTGATAGGTCCTGTCAGACATGGCGTCCCTGTGTCGCAATCCGATGTACTCAGACTGTAGTAACGCGACCTGGAGAAAAATCTGTACAAACTGAACAAGCATTGAGTACCGACAAAGGTACCCTAACAATTCCCACAAAATTTTCGGTACAATGTGTCCAAACTCAACAACCTTGTCCTCCTGGCCAATTCTCCCAAACCGATCCTGCACCACCACCTGTCGACACTTGCATCCAAACAATAATAAAAGCAGAATGTTGTAAAGCTGACGTAGCTGTTCAGTTCCTCAACGAAATTCCTAAGGCTACCCAAACCGAAAAGTCAGTTCAATACCCAGGGATTACCCAAACCAGCATACCTAATGTGGCTGAAATATCAGCGCAGACACAGACTGACTACGCACCCGTCGAAAAAAGTAGTCAAAATGTTAGTACCCCCGTTGTTCAAATTGAGTGTCATACTCAAACATCATCTCCCCCAACGAGTAATAATAACAATACTACGACGTCTACGACTGGTATTTCCGCAGGAACGGATGTTATAACAGTTTGTGATCAAAACGTTCAATTGGAGTCACCTCCCGTTGATTCAACAGCTACTCAAGTTATACCTTTTGAAGTTTGCACGCAGACATGTTTTACAGGTGCAAGTGTAGGTCAACCCACTACATTTGGTAGCATTTTACCAACGCAAGAACTGAAAGTCAGTGGTGTGCAGACATGTTTAACAACTTGTTGCACATTTATGCAAACTTCAGTTTGCAAGAAACCCAATACAGCTTCAGTTATTTGCGGAAATCCTTCACAACATCAAAATACCCAGGCTGTTCAAAGCTGGACAATTGCTCCAACCTACCAAGTATCTATGCAAAATCCAATTGTTCCCAGGCTAGAATCAATTTCAGTAGAATGTGGTGACACTATACCTTTGCACGAGACTAAAACTACGGATACTCAAACTGGGCCCATTAACCAAACTTCTTGCATAACTGTACAAAATCCAATTAGTTGGAAGCCTGAAGTCTGTGAAGAAACTGGCCAGAAGCAAGAAGAAGTAGGCAATGCGTTACCTGAGGAAACTGGTTCAACCGGCACTTCAGTGAAACCCAAAATAATGTCTGCAGATTGTGGAGATACTCTTTCTAGCCAGAAAGCAATGAGCGTCAAGGACATGAAAGCATTCTGTGTTCTTCCACCAATTAACTACAGGTCTTTGCAAACCTTAGCTTGTCGTGGATCTAAAACAAAATCAGTTGATAGCTGGGGGAAACTAAATGATCAACCGATGTCCTTTGATTTGCAAAGCCAGACGACTAATCCTGCCATCCACTGCAAATGGATGCAAACTCCGATTTTTAACCCCGCTACTTATGGTTGCAGTGACGCTACATCAACTTCAGATATCAAGAAACCCTATATCCGACCTACCACTCCTGCCTATAACGCGTTCGGATTCAAACCTGATGAAGCTTCCGTCGGAAACCAAGCTTTCCAGAGGATCTGTCCTTCTCCTTCTCCTACCAATGCATTATCAAATTGTAAACAAGGGTCTCATGACAAAGTTGGAACTACAACGGAACACTATAGCAGCTCGGCACCTTCTCAGAATCAAATATGTCTGGGTAGTTTAATTCAGTGTTTTTGTACATCTGATATTACTTGCACGGCGCAACAAACCCCTATTAATCGTTGCGAAAATTTTGCCTGCCAATCTATCCTGCAGCCATGTCCTGAAATACTTAAATGTCAAAATGCTGCAAATATTCAGAACCTTATATGCCAATCAATGCGGAATTTATTAATACCTCCAAAGAGAGGTGCTACTGTTGTCGAAATTAAGGACTCCGCAACATTGACGACTTATCCAGAAGTAGCAGGTCGTTCCACCGATGCAACTCGGCCTGTTAATGTGTGTACAAAAAAAGCTTTGAGAAAAGTTAAAATACGATGCCCAGTGACAGCAATTCCGGCAACTCAAGTTTTAAATGAAAAGGATGACATACTAATAGACTCGAGCGAAGTGTCACTCGTGGGAGACATACTTGCTGAGAGAGCAATGCTAAGAGTTTTGAAAGATGAGAGACTGCGAAAGAAGCGACAGCGAAATCAAGCTACATCCCCAACTTCTTCTGCAAGAGTCGAAGAAGCTTCACAACATCCACACGATGAATGTCCACAGGAAAAGGAAAACAACATTTGCGCAGAAATTGAAACAATAAATGAAAGATTAGCTAAAATTAAGACACAGCTAGCAGTGCTAAAAGATGACCTTGCCAAAGGATGCATTGGTAATCTAGAAAATGGCGCAGGAACAGAAAACAAAGATGGCGGTGTTTTACAGGCAGTTTCTACAGGAGAGCATCCTCCAGATGATTCAGAATTACCACCCCTTGAAAATGCAGGTGACATCGAACCCGCAGAGAACCTGCCTATTTTGCCGCCAAATAAACCAAATCAAAAGTCTAAGAAGAAATGCCCGCTAAATATTTTCAGAAAAAAAGCAAAAACTGGAACGACCATGGAAAAAGTAGACACATCTGATGCAGCCGTTAAGGAAGAACCAGAACCAGTTCACAAAACAATGGATCCACCATCAGAACCAATGAATGAACCTACTGTTCTGACCGAGTCAGATGAAGCTGCAAATCCATCTTCGAATTCGAAACCAGAAAAAGAGATCAGTTCAAAAAAACAGGTAGCAATTAGCCCAAAGGAACCGACGGAAGTCCTCACAAATGTTGGTCCACATACACTGGCAAAAGCTCCAGAAATAATAGAAGATACTCCTCAAGTCGAGAAGGAAAACATTCCTCACTCGAAGTCAATGGGTTTTGATCCTACGGCAGGACCACACGAGCTCCAGTCTTCTACCCAAGTTGTAATGCGACCAAAGCAAGACATGAGTGAAAGCCGCATTTCTCAGCTCAGTCCAGAAGAGCTTGAGGATATGGAAGCCTTACAGTCGTGGGTAAAGAAAGTAGAGGAGGAGAAGGTTCGTGCTATTCTTTCAATTATCTTAAACTTCAGAAAAGAACGCATGAATTGGAGCAACTTGATTTCATTTTAATTATTAAATTGTTGGTTGTTGTTGCGTTGGTGTCCATCAAAACCAATTAATCTCTAAAATGATGGTTTATTGATTTATAGAGCAAGAAACAATCACAGGGAGATTTGGAAAGGAAAGAATTACGGGACAGGCTGAAAAATGTGAAGGAGCAAGTTAAGGACACACGGGAAGAGCTGCAAAGACGAGGAATATTACAGACCAAAAATAATGACCATGATAAGGATAACAAAAAGCAACATGACCATAAAAGAAAGGAAAGCAAAAATAAATAACTTAAACCACATTTTCCTCATAAAAAAGTAAACCCGCCCTTCTAATCTAAGGAAATTGTCTCCCAGTGTGATGGCTATTGCTATTATTATTATTACTATTCTGCTTACAAGTTTCAATTCTGTGTTCACTTGTGCTTTCAGCACTTAATTACATATACATATATTTCCAATGAAATTGTCTTCTGTGCACGACAGATATAGAAAATTTAACCTTCTTAAAATGTGCATATAATAGGGACTTTTGAGTTCCATGCTTCTCGGTCAGTCAGTAATCATAACCCGAGTATCAGAACTCTTCTGGATGAGATTCCTGAAAAATGTTCATTCTTGTGACCACATTATACAAAATAATCATTCTCGTTTTTTATATCCGTAATATTCTGGGATATATCCGCAGCTGAAATATTTTGATTCGAAAAATGAGTTTAAAGAAGACACAGCCTCATAAATTTTCAGTTTTAATAACACGCACCAACTGGCAAACTAGTTGGTACATACTTTCCTTCCTATCATTGCAATAAATACAGGTCATTACATCGCCTTCTTGAAAATTATCCTGGGAAAATATTTACCTTCAATCAAACCAGGCCTAAAGTCAGAAAACGCAATTTAACTTCATTACTACTGATGTCAAAATTGCATAAGTAGCATGAAAAGAAATATGTTACCTAGTCCATTGAGGTATTTGGGTTATGGGCAGGACCTTTAATAAACAAATGCCAAAAAATACCAAATGTTTATTATTTAACTGCTTGCGAACCAGGTTGTTTAAAAACACTGATCATGCTTGAAAATAATAATTACTGTCAGCAACACATTCTTTACGATGCGCTGTGTGTACAACAAACTTGACCTGGCTGATACTCAAGCTAGCGTGAAGCAAGACAAACTTTTGACGTTCAATTTAAAACGTTAAATGCTAGGGCTCTTCATTTTTCAGCAGATGATTTGTTTGTGCTTGACAAAACTGGCCTGCATTTTCTTAGGAAATTGTTCCCGCTTAGATTGACAAAGGTGTATCTCATTAACGATCCGTCGACAAGAGATCCATTACTAGAGGAAATTAATTATTCCGGGTTAAAAAATCCAACTTTTTGGAATGTTTTCTTATTCTGTATTGCGTGTGTGTACGAGTTAAAGGCACCAAAAGATTTTTTCATGGCACCCCGAAACAAATCATTTCAAAGTTTGAGTTGGAGACAAGTTTACAATGATGACAACGAAAATCAGAGGGAATAAAAATTTCATAGTAATAATTATCATTTTCCCTTGTGGTTTCAACAGATGATGTTGGTATTAAATAGTAAAACGCCGACTAAAATGTCCTTCCAATGAAATATCCTGTTCAATTGGTGCTATAATCTCAATTAATCATGACATTTTGAACTAGATCTCCCACGGTACAGATAAATATTTTTGAAGATAACATAGTTTCCATTTACGAAGCCACTCCAAAGAAATCGATTTCTTTTTAAGTAGGACAAAACTATTGCAACTTTGTGAAGGTGGGCTCAAACAAATATTGGATAGTTAGTCAATTGTCAAGCATTCTCCATAATTGAGAAATCGAATCTTTATAAGTACTTCAAAGCTTTTGCATGCCTGTAAAGGCGAACTCCAACAAATAATATCAAATAATTAGTCAATTGTCAAATATTTTATACAAAATTTTAACGAGTGGAATTTTCCCAGTTCGCAAAACCCCGTTGGAATTATGTTGGCCTAGTAGCTTTTCAGTTGAGCAAACGCAGTATCAAAAGTTCAATGTGACAAAGCAATGTCCCAACGTTTGCTTCGGTTGGCACTTCAAAAAAGTTATGTTATCAGCCAAAAGTATTACATCGGCATTGCGATTTGCGATTCAGCTGATTTTAGTGCAATCAAAGGGCACGGGATCAGATCAGGAACGGTTTGGATAAAAAGTTTTCCTTAGGAATACCCAGTTAAATAAGTTTCGGAATTCGTATGTCAGAATTTTGAAACCAAAATATTTGGGGACAGGTGAGATTGGGACAGTGTTTGTCAAACGCTATTCTGGGCCGAGGTCTCGTCAAGTCGTCAGGGAAGGTTTTAAAGGAAGAAATCCATTTTTCCATTTAAATTATTTGGGAGTGTGTAATTCTTCACTATTTTCATTCTCTCACGTGAGTTTTTCAAGATCATTTTTGACGACTACTTCACACCAAATTGGCTCACTGAAACTGACTGAAACTCACTGAAATCGTTAAATTTTTCGAATGAAAACCCGGGTACAATGGGGTCCGTGTACTTCAGATCGTTCGAATAGACATGGTTTTGAAGGGGTTGGGTGCCATGTGGGTAACAATGAACGGGACGACTTAAATGGGAATTAAATGCTTTCAAAAATTTGAGAACATGCAAAACTTAAACGTTTTATTACTCTAACGCTGCTCACTTGGGATGATTTTGATTTCGAAAATTATTTTCCACTATCTGCAACTTGGGAGTCAAATTGAATAAAAATCTGCATTTCATTTTGACTAAAAAGTGTATGTCTTGTGAGGATAACCCTTTAATAAAAATTATGTAAAAAACAGTTCTATAAGCCTTCGACCAGCTTTTGCATAACGATATATAAACCCTGGTTGAATAATATGCGATTTAACATAATGTAGCAAAGTTACAACTTGAATTACGACCAAAATGTTCGGATCCAAATTAGTAAAATACATGTAAATAAATCAATTACTTATTTTTTCTCCAGTGTTAACCCCATGTAAATAAGTATTAGAGGATACAAAATGTATTCGTAGGAAAATCGTTTCATTTACTCTGGAACCCCCGATTTCAGTATACTTATATGTATAAAAAGATATCCATGAAAAGACAAACATAAACAATGAAACTCCACCAAGTTGTTTTTCATGAAAATAGATGGCATCTCCGTTCGACATTGTAGTGTTACAGCTTCCATTCAACTTATATCTGGAATTATGCTGAAGAAATCGGCACTATGCTCAAGCAGTCAAGTTCAAGATGAATACCTAATTAATATAATGCAGGTGTACAGGTATAGTAGTAGTCAGTAATTATTATTAATCACTTCATTAAATGTGAGCATTTCATTAATGCGCTTTGGATTCTTGCATTCCATCACATTGACGTATTATTGTTTATAAAATGATGATGATTAAAGTTATACAGCTGAATATTAATTGCTATTTACCAAATCATTAGCATAAAGAGCACCTTTGAGTAGAGAGGGAAAAAATTAGACTTGCTTAATAAATTCAATTAACTTTAATTACTCCATTATTTTTAAACCTTCATATTTTAAAATATACAAGGAATATTCCGAGAGTAAAAGAATACATACCCCACAAAGATATTGCAAAATTATAGAAAAGGTTCCCATAAACGACACTAAAGTTTCAAGGTAATGGTAATAACAATAACTTATTTCTGCATCACAAAAATAATAACATTTATAAAATCCAAAAGATTTAATAGACATAACTTTAGGGAATATTTTCATAATAATATTATAATGGCGTCAAAAGTAAGTTATTATATTGTAGATGCACCTCTTTTATACATTGAGTTATAAAATCGACGAGTACAATTTATTTTTCTGTGTTGTTTTTGTCGTTGTGTTTTCTTACGCACGAGGATCTCTTCATTTTTTCTCATGAAGATGCTCAGTACTTATTTTGGTTCTGATCACTTCTTGTACTTTTACCATAAATTCATTCTAATTAGATAAACAACTGGTTTTTTAAGATGGAATAATATCAATCAGTGTACTACGCTACTTAATAGCTGTCTCTGTCTACATGTTTCCACGCTTTTTATTACACTCATCATACATGAGGGTATATATAGTCTACTCAGTCTGACGCCTTTTTGAAAGCATTAAAAACAAATCAATTTAAAAATTATATTAAAAAAAGCTTTTTAACTTTTATGACCTTTCTTTATGAAACTAAGATGAGTCATAATGATTCGATGATTATCATTTATTTCAATAACTTTTAGGCTTTCACTTTCAGGGACTGTTCATATTTTACAATAATGTTGTAGCGGGCTCCTGCATATAAGTTGCCTTCGATAATTAATTATCATTGACTGAAACAAAATAATTTATTGGAGTTCTACAGTAATGAATCGCACATTGTTACTTGTTTGCTCGTATGCACATATTAGCAAGGAAAATAGCAAACATGATTTTTATTCCAAGGGATAATTCGTTGTCCTTGATAGAACTTAATTTTTTACTAAATATTCAAACACAGCTGCACTTACTGATTATTAGTTCTGGATACATTAAAAATATTAAAATTATTAATTAAAAATATCAGTTTCATAAAATATGTAGGTATATGTATTTTAATTCAACTGAATAAGTGTGCTGAATGCTCGCATAAGACACTCAGCCTCATTCTTAGCCACCAGCATTTTTATCCTTTTGTGGGAGGATACGTTAAGAAATTCACTTAATAGGGTAAAATTCTTACTGTGCTTTATGGAGGTATAATTTGATCGTATTTGGGAATTTTTCTAACCACATGTCAGCTCGGAGTGTAAAAGGGTTGGAGGAAAGTTGTTCACGCCAGCGTGAATAGTAATAGGGAAGCGAAGGAGAAGGAAGGTAGCAGAGGAGGAGAGCTCGGTATATATA
>JAQFXU010001639.1:0-26966 GCA_034693705.1 Spatulosminthurus flaviceps | reverse complement strand
CTTTTGGCACCCTTAAACATTATCATTTACAACATCGAATTTTGTGCCTACCTGAGTTGGCAAATACCTACCCAGCTAGGATTTTTTTCAATGGAAAACACGTCTGTGGTAAATAGAGTCCATACAAATTAAAGAAGGTTGGTTCCACTAAACTGAAATAAACGGTGGGTTGGCATTATTGGAAGTTGGGACGGATAAAATTGTCATAATTTAGATAAATGCGGAAGTTTGACTATTATTACATTTATTTACTCATCGGATGGAAATGATAAGGCAGGGAGACCCAATTTGTTACCCTTCAATGCGTACGAGTGAGTAAGTACACACACTTACTTGTATTTCTTTTTAATGCAAGAGAGACTGTTTTTACTACATAGCGCTGAGTCGAAAAAAAACTACTTTGAGCATCTGGTAAATGAGAGGATAATGGGCGGGTTTTGAGGTGGGCATCCTATATCTCTAAGAAAACTTTTAGTTGGTTAGCAAACACAGTTAGCGGGACCTGGAGGACCGGCACAGCAACCCCTCAGCTGAATGTCCAAGTCTGCTTTTATTATCGAGGGCAAAATTGTAGTTTGAGTTTTCCGGAATTCAGCATGATCCCCATCCCAAGGCTTGGTTCGTCCGGGTCTGTCCCATGTGCTCGTCTTATTGCAGAATCTCCAGCCGTCCAATGCTGATCTCTCCTGAGGAGCATAAAATGTGATTTGTTTGAAAGGACCATTCTTTTTTATATACAAAATATTCCATACATTCTGAATAAATGTACACATACCAGGAGAATCAATAATTATTTGTATAACAATGTACATATATATGCAATTCATAATGTACATATGAAATTGGAAAAGTCCGTGCCCCGTGTCAATACAAACCGGACTCATTTCGATTCATGCTCACTGCATGTACATACATTGCTTAGTGCTTACAACTCCATATGCAACAAGTGGGTTTAAGTATAGGGCCAAAAGTAAATGGTACAGAAGCAGCAAACGAAGCCTCCTTTTAAAACAGGAAGGGGCGGAAGGCATAGGTACGGCGATAACCGTAGGAGTAAAGGGTATGCAATCTATAAAAATAAATTGAAATATACACATATGTATTTCTTACCTGAGAAAAGAGTTGGTCTCGCCATTGATCTTGCTCAAATGTCCTGGTGCAGAATCGGTTACAGTAAGGAGCGTAGCAGTGGTTCATAATGGTTTGGAATCTGGGTGATCTAATCTCGCAGCCACAAGTTTGAGGGCCAGCAGCCGGACAATCGCAACCGCAGTTTCCATACCTTTGTCCTGTGACTCTTTGATAGAATCCTCCCTGAGAATTAAATCCCGACAGAAAATGTAGGGGCTTTTACGGTTTTTTGTTTACTTACAATTCCATAACTATATATTACAAGCTCTGGTGTAATTTAAAGCTTGTTTGCGTACATTAATAACCATTTTATACATAGATACCTTGAAATAATGCAGACATAATTTTATTATTCCAATGTGTAGGGCGGAATACTGATCTTAATAAATCAATCCTGATTTTTTCGCATTTTCCCGTGTACATAGTAATGCACAGCGTTCATTATATTCTGCCGCTGACTATACTCTACCTGATTAGTAGGCGGAGCAATTTTATGATGAACAGATAAAAAGTCACATGAATATGAAATGTGACGACGTTTCACATCAAAAATCCACGAGCAAGTCGTAGAAATAATGCGGTTTTGATTAATTTTAAGGTGGGTCTTCTTCGGTTGACTAAAAATCTGAAGGGCATCCCTAATGGGTTCTTAATAGCGATAAACGGCTAGTACGTATGGTAGAAGGTGAAACGAGGATCTTGCGTGTACTTAATAAAAATTCCCTTCCTGATCATCGACAAATTATTCTTTATTCTCTCATTTCTATAGCAATATGAATAGGAAGTCCTTATGTACCTAGCCATTATTAAAGAAGCAGTCTCGCAGTGCCATACTGGTCTTTTATGATAATTACCAAAACCAAATTACAGCACAAAAGCGAATGCACACAAAGAGCCGGAAAAGGAAGGAAGCCTATACTTTGTCGCTTCAGGCCAATCTTCCTTTCTACAACCATAACGAAGGAAGTGTTCATTCATCAAAAGCTATTGAGTAAGAACTCTCCTGATCATGAAAAGATTCAAAATGTGTAGTCTGTGATGGTAACAATGGTTACTACATACTACGTAATTTTTTAATACAACCTACAATGCTTCGTGGAGAAACTATAGGATGCCTCCACTATACAACCTCCAGAAAAAAGAGAATTTTAAAGTTTAAAAGGAACAGGAAGAGGTGAGAAAAGGAGATTCTTACGGGGCAGCCATCACCACATGTGTCGGTGAGTACAGCACGCGGACTCATGTTAACGCATGGGTCCATGAATATCCGATTAGTTTGACAGCCGTACGTATTTCCGAACTTGTATTTAAATTGCGGCACGTAGCCAGCGTAGCCTGGAATGTAGTGGGGCTCTGGTGTCATCATAGGCCCATTGTTGGGGAAGCAAGCGCACTCCATTATTACTGATATTACAGCTACAAGTTGACAGCAGACTGACTTATTGTTTCTCAGCCAAAAAGACTACAGCTACAGCTTCCAAAGGGGAACGACAAAGTTGACAAATGCAGAAAATTAATTATTGCAATTAAAATAAGATAAAAATTTGCAGGATTTTAATAAATTCTTCTTTAAATTAGCTGAGTACTAATGATTAGTATGTAAAATGAGCAGGTCAGGTCAGGTCACATTTAATCAGCCTACTTTCGAATTAATATTATTAAATTTTAGAAGAGGAAAATTTTGATGACTGGATGAATCAGAGGCAAGAAAGGAAATGTCTGTAATTTAGTGTCTCATCTAAAGTTATTGCAAATTGCAATGCTGCCAACCAATATTAATGACTAGGGATAAGCGTAATTTTGGTACTGGGATTTCTACGTAGTTTTCTTCCCTGTAGAAACTTGTGAAGTTTCTTACGAAAAGAAAAAATTTCTCAGATGCGTAGCTCTAATAAACAAATAGGTTCCCAGGCAACAAACTAAATCTCTCATTTTTTATCTTTGGGTATTTCGAATTTCGAAATTTCCAGACAAGGAAAAGCTATTAGGACATTTTCAAAAAATCAAAATAAATCGTATGAAACAAATTGTTAAAGTTCCTTCTATTCATAAAAATCACTTTCAAAAATAAATCTATCGATCCAATTCTCCAGAAGTAAAAGAAATATTGGAAGACAAGACTCGATTGAAATATGCGAAACTGATGGTTGGGGGAAAAGAACTGGATTACAGAATCTGGAAATATTAACATTACTCAATCCTTACCTTCCGCTTATATACTCAATCATTTGCTGGAAACCCTTGCGAAACAATTTGCTTGGAGTGGGAAGAAGCAATACAGACTGATGCTTCAACCTTATTGTTCATGTAAACAAGTAGCTGGAAGAGATGAAAACGTTGAATTCGTCATGAAGCGGTGATGTCCTAGCACAACTCTTGACAAAAAGTATCACAAGAATTGCGTTTGGACAATCAAAGCTACAATCAGATTTTCTTTTCTTGGAATCTTCTCCAATATCCCCGACGCCGTTCCATCCAGTAGATAAATGCACCTTCTCATCTTCCAAGTCACCATGGGAAGTTGTGTCTACTTGAAAAATAAAAAAAGAACCGTAAGTTAAAAAAGAAATGCAAATAAAAAGAGACAAGTTACCGAGAGAGAGAGAGAGAGCGAGCGAGAGTAAAGAAGAATTCGCACACAAAAAATAGTAACAGTAAACTGGAGAGCCTTCTGGGAATGACTGTGTTCTAGTAAACAAACAACTAATGAAAAAACTGGGAGCTGCGTGTGGACCGTATAGATATAGATAGAGAGAGAGACTAAGAGCAAGGACGATGAATTGAAACTGGTTCCTGAACGCTCTCCTCAGACCAACTGCCAGGAAACTTTTGCTTTCCACTGGCTTTTAAGGGATCAAAGGCTCGACCCTAAATGATAAGTACGTCGGAAATTGTATTTGTAATAAATGTAAATACCAATAGGAATTCTAATGCTCGAATTGAATAATACTACCCCTCTACCTACCACTACGAGGATACATAACAGGACCAGAGTATTACGTCCTTTTACAGGGACTCAGACTACGAGAGTTAGGGAGAGAGAGAGAGAGAGATGAAAAAACGAAAGGTGTTTCTGTGAGTTCCTACCCTACCCTACTAACCGTCTGCTGCCTGTCGTGTGCTTTCGTGTTTAAAGGGCCAGGTGTCCCGAAAATCCGGACCAAATGAGTGTTTCTATGTGTTGTCCTACGAAAAATAGAATAGATTCAATTGCACCTATATCAAGGAAGGAAATATATGTACGGAACTAAATCTCTATACAGCCACTATCAACACAAGTTATTTGATTCAACCTATATACTCCAGTAGTAGTAGCCTAATGGTGTTTTGGCTCAATGGAAGAGAAGACCTGGAAGAAGGAACCAGGTGCAATCCCGCTACTACTATTCAACAATAATCATTCCCAGATTCCAGTCAGATGACCCTGTGCCCTATATCTATGTATACACAACTCTGAATCTTCCTCTAACTTTTTTCATGATCCTTCCTCAAATCTATTGGAAATACATAATCGTAGAGAGACCGGTACTAAGCAAAAACTAATAAAAGGTGCGTTCTTCTACATACTTTTCCCACTTTATCCCTGAAGCAATCCGGAGTGTAAGTTTCTATACAGGAAAAAATCAAACCCCTTTGCATGGTTCCTAATTGTGAGCAACTAATATTTGTTCATTTGTGCCTTCCATCCTAATGGATTGTTGATTTTCCTATGGATAATCGTCTCCATTATGAATTCTAACACATTGCGTGTGCCTCAACTCGTGTTTACTTGTAGTTTGCACACTCTTACTATACCAACTCTATTTGTACCCTTGGAAAGCTTATTAAGGATGGAACTTGGGTGCTCTGAGCAAATTTCCTACAAAAACAATCCCCGTATACAAATGAATGGATGCCGCAGATTTTGATAATTACTTCTATCCCTCGACAGAGAAGCTACTATTCCCTAATTATCGGACCCTCATCCTTTACAAAGTTAAAGTTCTGGCTCTACTCCTTGCAATTCTAATTGAAAAATAATTTTCTACTGTTTCTTGTACTAAAAAGCCTAAGCTTAAAACTAGAATTTTAAAAACTAAAAAAAGATTTCTAAGAGAACTTGAAAAATTTAAAGACAAGAGATGCTTACGAAGCGACCTTATATGATTTGTAATGGGACTGATTTTAAGAGTGACTTGGTTTCTAGTTACAGGCGGTAAACTAACTCAAAATAGTTCAGAAGAAAATAATTGTTAGGAAATTTTGAGAAATTCTCAAAACGAAGCAAGAGATTGGATCGGATAGAGACAGAAATTGAAACTGATGGCTTGGTGTGAGAATCCAGATCCTTAAATACTGGTTCACTTTGGCTTGTGGAAGTGTGGCGAGGGTGAAGGGCGCGCGACCTGGACCTGGAGACAAGGTGTGCTCCTTGGTTGTCCGGTAGAATGTAATACTTTCCTAGGGTTTAAAAAAAATCTATTAATAATAGCAGAATACATAATCTTAAACCATGAGGTACTTTTATATTAAAGCTGATGCTTGCTTTTGCCTGAATTGCTTCTGGTGCTGCTTGCACGCGCTTAAAAATCCAATGTGTGTATATTTATATTTGGAAGTGTTCTCTTGGGTCCTCGACATTAATGCGTATGGTGTACATTGGAGCCCAAAGTGCAGCTTTTGTTTGCTTCCTTTCCCTGCCGTATACTGTGATCGTCAACAATAAAAGGAAGAGAAAAGAGACCGTCTGCCTACACACACACACACACTAACTAACATACACAAATGCACATTGTACCCACACAACCCACACCACTATATGTAATCTTTTAAAAAATGTTTTCATCTTATGTGCATACCTCGTGTGTTTCCACTTTAACGGAACTTCCAGCATCAAATAGTATTAGCTTGCTCAAGTTATTGAGAGGCTGTTCCTGACCCGGGACATATATGCTGGAAATGGATGGCAAAGGCATGACTGACTGCATGGATACAGCCACACAATACTCTCTGGCAGTTATAAATGTCTAGGTAAAAGTCCGATTGCCGCTCGGATGTTGAAGAAAAGGTATGGCACGCGACGAGCTCACATCTATTGTATTCTTGTCTTGATGTTTGAATGCACTGATCTCATGAAAGGGCCTATGGGTCACAACAAAAGACCCGAATTCCAAAATCCAAATCCGCTGTCGCCTCTTCGCACCGAACAAATCACATATGCCTCTTCCCTCTACTATGCAAGTTAAAGCCCAAGTATGGTTTCGTATCGCAAGTAAAACTCCAAACTTTAACAACATTAATGGGTCTACTCCAGCCACGCTGGTGTCATTTCATCCGAGCCAAATCGTCTGTCGAGGATCAGCCGAACCCACAACTGCCAGATTCGGGCTCGCTACAATTATCTACATACTTACATCTTGTATGTACTATGTACTATGTTCTCCATTTTTCAGCCTTTTATTTGTTATTCTCACAAAACGTTTCCTTATTTTCAAAAATTTCCCTTCAGGCCATACGTACATACTAACAGCCGAGCTGCTTTTTAAATATCTGTTCTCTCAGCTTGTTAAATTAAAAGGCCGCTCTCCTTTGAATCAATTTAATTTAAAAGTACCAGTAAAAAGTAAAAATTCTGATCATGTGAACTTCTCTAATTTCTACCCTCACGTAACTTTCCCTTCCTAATATGTATTGTAGCTATTCCTTTGCATAAGTACAACTGCACTAAAAATGCTCAGTAGTACCGAAGCATTGAAATGATTGTAGCAATCCTAACACGGATGAAATTAATTTCTAAAAATAATCCTTGATTTCCACCTGGAGACCTTGAACTTTCTCATCTATTGTCGTGTCTTTCCGGGACTTTGAAGTCGGTCTGTCTCCTGTATATAATACACTGTATAATAGTACGCATACCTAAAGGCCAACTGCATGTGCTTGGGTAGCTTCGTTTTGACTGTGATTTAACAATACCTAAACAAATAAGAGTGGTTTTTGAACTAGGTGAAGCCCCAAGTTTTGCCAGCTTGAGGTTGAGCATGTGTTTACTCAAGATTAAATACGGGACAGACCTCAGAGGAGGAATAAGTCACGAATTTAAATGCAGATGAGTGTCAATACAAAAGCTTATTGTTAAATGCACACTCATTTAGTATGTTTGAATATTTAATTTAGTTATGATTCGGAGAGCTAGCTTTCAAAGCTATAAGTAAGCATTGAAGCACTGAATAAACCTTGTAACTAAATTTCAAGCATGCCTCTATTCTTTTACCTCCACACATTATTTGGTGAGAGGGTGTTGCGGAGCGTCAGCCGCCACGCGACCGTTCTTACTTTTGTAGTTTAAATGGGAAGAAACAAGTTTTTTTCAATTCCAGCAGATACGATCTCAAAAAAAAAGTTTCACTACTCCAGCTCCAGCTTTTAATTCAACCGTAAAATAACGGAATGGCAAACTAGTGTTTTCTTTTAAATTTCTTTGCATGCAATTCATCCCGAGTGTAAATAGTCCTTACAAGGCACTTCTGTCATTACACTTTCTACTCTATATAGTTTTGCATAGAGATAACTTTTTTTTGATTCTATGTGAGTGAGAGGGAAAGAAATCAAGCCATACCATGTGTGAAATGTAACTGGACCGAAAACGGAATCAACAGAGCGCTGTCATTATCGCTATCAGTCAAGACATCTTGTAAGTTTATTATCCGCGTGTGTATTATAGATACATAAAAAATCCAGAGCAAAAAAATAAGAAGAGACAGTTTCCGTTGTAGAACATATCAAGAATAAATAGTATGTAGACATTATGTAATATTCTTTATGAGAGAGGCATTTAACTGTGACGATGGAGCTTCCGCAAAGTTTGCACCCTAAGCTATTTAAAAAATAAGAAGCCAACAAGTTTAGGTTCTTGGGTCCAGTCCCAGTCTATATCTATACTTACACGTTATCTCTGGATTTCTCCTTCTTTTCCTACCCCTCTCACTCAAGACAACAGGAGATAATGATTAATTAATCGGAGCATCAGTCTACATAGTAAGAAAATGTACGGTAATGGCATCAAAATCATCTGGCAGCTCCTTCCAGGCAGGCTTACCACATGTTACCCGTT
This sequence comes from Spatulosminthurus flaviceps, assembly GCA_034693705.1. NCBI lineage: Eukaryota > Metazoa > Arthropoda > Collembola > Symphypleona > Sminthuridae > Spatulosminthurus > Spatulosminthurus flaviceps. Next base: position 18,745 of record JAQFXU010001639.1, on the reverse strand, counting down.
AGGGAGACTAAAACTGGAACTCATCGTACTTGAAAATTTTTAAACTGTTTCAAGAACAACTCTTTCTTGGAAGTAACTCTTTTGAATGAGTACTCAGCACATATGTTGTTTCCTCATTATGACTCCATGACGGTCATTTAGTAAGTACACTGAGCCACAACCCCCGACACGTGGTTGGATTTCCAAAGGTATAGTAATAATAACATTGTATGCACAAGTCCAGGGATTTTCAAAAGGAAACCGATTTTTCACTATTTTAACAAGAAGAACTGGGGCATTTAAAATGTTTGTCTCAAAGTGAGCTCCACTGCATTGGTTGGTTAAAGCACATGTGTAACTAATACCATTATTGGGGTTGAAATTTTATTTTTCAAAGAACATAATTACTTGTAAAATCTTATGAGTTGTTAACATGGCTTAGGAAGGAAAATTCCATGTAGTGGTATTACATGGACCGATAATAATAACGATTAACCTCTGACAGCTTTTTCCTTGTTCCGAATGAAATAATTGTGATGAGGCATGACACAACGTGAGGGTTGGGGACGTCGCCGACGAACTATACCGAAAAGGCACAGGTGGTCTTGTTGCAAATTGTGAGTAGGTAGTTTTTGTTGTAGCGGGCAGCTGCATCCGATAGTATGTTTTAATTAACAACCGTGTGTGGGTTATGGGTTATAGCGTATGGCTCATCTATCACGGAATCTACTTCAAAATATTTTGTTTTCCGCTTCCTTCATCCTCTATTTCTCTCTCTCTCTCTCTCTCTCTCTCTCTCTCTCTCTTCTCCTTACTAAATAACACTCATCCGTCATTGTGAAACTCGGGGAGACATGATCTTCCATTCCCAGTTATATAGCTATAGATCTTTTTCTCTGTATCTACTGGGCAATACAAAATAAATGTTATTTTCCATTTTCTCGGTTCTCACTGCAGTTAGTAGCAAAAATACTAGAGTTTTGTCATAAGGTTTGCCCATTGTTTTCAAATGTAATTTTACAAATTAATCTATTTTTATCAATATCACATCCACCACTGCCACAATGCTTTTAAGCAAGCACGCGTACAGAAAAAATTAAAAATCTAAGGACAGAGAGAGAGAGAGAGAGAGAGAGAGAGAGTGCTTACTTAAAAATCTTATCACAGCTTGTGAACCACAGATTTTTAATATCAGAATTGCCTTGAGTTTGAATATAAAGTAGGAGCATACGGACACGTGAATGAAGGAAAAGAAAACAAAACCTATTTTTGTATCTTGCTTTAGTAAAAACCCTGCACATCTTGTGAGCATCCTGACTGACTATACGATGGTTCCAGCCAGTCTCTCAATCTCAATTGTGTAAAAGTTTATTGAATGAGAGCAGGACGTGTGCATAATCTGGACAAAAGCGTGGCCGAAGGATAAATAGGTGCAAAAGGTGGTTCCATCATGTCAAGCCAGTCAGCCGAGGATGCAGTTGGAGAGAGATGAATGAAAAAAAAAAGCATCTTGAAATTTTTATTTTAAGCTATTCTTAACCATGCTCATGAAAAGAAATTTTCTGATAACGGTGTAAGTATTATAGAAGGAAAAACATTGGAGAGTGAAACATCTATTATAAACGAAGATGATAGTTATTGCGTGTGCATTTCTAAGGTCTTCAGGTCTAAGGATGTGTGTAGTGGTTCTTGTTGCTACAGCTATAGAGAATACAATTTATATGTATACTCACAAGGAGAGGGTGCGGACCATAAGAGGCTACTATGAAGAAGGCAGATGTTTCGTCCGGTCGCACGTGCCCTGCTTCTTCTCCATAATAATATCATATCAGACTTTATTTGAAGGTGTACTTTTGCATCAAGATTCTACTTGCAAAGGAAAACTGAGGCTTACAAAAATACTTGGGGTTGAGAATTGAGAAAGGATCCCTTTGCAATCCTCCATCCGTCCAGTTTCTTTTTCTGCTTGATCAACAGTTGAAACTACTAAATGAATCCAATGAAATCTCTTTCATTCAGAGCTCCCAATTTTGGCTTCCTTCCTTCCTTTAGTGTGCTACATCCTTGAGGGATGCACTTATATCATCAGGCATTATGAAATATAAAGCTTTCAACTCACCATTTCATTCAAGTTCTTACCTCACTCATACCTTTAGGGGTGGGATTGAGCATGTATATATGTACATGTATGCTAACCTGTATGTATGTACCAGTCCTTGGAACTAACCACTGTAATTTGGATAAGGTTTCATGTATCCTCCTTAATTTATTCCCTGGTTCGTTTTATAGCTTGAGAAATACCCGTACCATAGGACACGGACACCTTATGAATGGAATGACAATAAAGTAAAGGTTAGACTCACCCGGAGTTAAATTATATCGTTGTTCTCCTTGCATGTGATCTCATTTTTTTCTTAACATTTTCCCTTGGAGTAAACGTGTGAAAAGGAGATTGTATGGATGCTGCGAGAGTTTCTCATTCAATGGATTTGGGATGATGTTGTCGAGGATAGAATGAGCGTACGAAATCAGCCTGATTATTTTTCATACCTGCTGTTGTAAACTTTGCTCATGGCTTGAGTAGCATTTCGCTTAGGAGTAACCGTTGAGACTGTGAAATACACTTCTTGAATAAAAGGAGATATTTTGTCCGTTAGACTATTTTTTATTAGTAATTCATTACGTATACATCATTAATATTAAAATCAAGTCTCATTGCCTTTGCTGCAATTATTTGTATGGCCGATAGTATGTGATGAAGATATATTTATATTGATACTTTAACTCTGTAAGACCTTAGGGTATGTATCGGAGTATAAACCCACGTTTTTTTTTTATATTGATACTTTTGGATACTTCAGATCAGAAGTAAAGGATGGAAAACGTAAGAGGAAATTGTGGAGAAAAACAGGGACATATGTAAGTTGTAAAATTTTTATTAGGAAAAAAACTCTCTTGTGGTGAGTTATTTAAAAATAAGAGCTACATGATTTTCTTGTGGTTGCAAGTTGCTTCTTAGAGATGCTTATATTGTATATCATAAAAATAGCTTGCTTGTACTTATTTAATTAAATAATTAGTTTGCATCCTTCTTTGATAAAAATAATTAGTTTGTCTCGTCAAAAACATTTAAACCACAATTTTAAATGCATTTTAATGTACTAGGTGTTATTTACACAAATGAGTATGCTTAAGTATTTTGCATTCGTAGTGTAACGTGTGCTGTAGCCATTTGAGGAAAAATGATAAATTGTGGTGGAACTTGAATGAATGTTAATTTTGATTGCGTTCAAAGTGTACAGCACCAAAACAGTATATGGTAGAAAAATTCCGAAAATTTTTAACAAAAAAAGTAATAATACATATTTACACTACAGAATTAAATTAAACTTCAACAAGTTTCTACATATTGGATCTTTTCACTTATAAATAAATGAAAATGAAGGCATCCTTAATCTTATAATTTGCACCTTATACAGGGACTACTATTGAGCTTAAAGCTTCATTTGTTTTTTTTCCGAAGTTGGCTCGGCTCATGCAGTTTTGGTTCTAAACCCTTCAATGTAGTTTGACGTAACAAAAGGAACTTGCGGCTGACTATATAAATTGGAGTTCCAGTGAAATGAAATACATTTGTTACGAAAACTATTGCTACGAGGTTTGAATGTTTTTCGTAGAATCATCTGGCATTATCTGTCAGCTATACGTACACTTGTTTTTGAATTTTTTGAAAGCTTGTTTTTTACTCTAACCATAATAAAAAATTCAATCACACTTTTACATTTAATTAAATCTTACTGTTTGACATCGCATCGTGGGTTCGTCGGAGAAAATAGCCAAAATGAAAGTTCATTCTTCATTTTTTCTTCTTGCCGTAATTGCATTATCAGGGCATTGTGATATTGTCATGGCAAGGTCTAGTTCTGGCTCAAGTTCAAGTAGATCATCTTCATCCTCGAGCAGGGGAAGTAGTGGCAGTAGAACATCCTCATTTGGCAGTCGTCCGTCAAGTGGTGTCAGTCAGGTTTCTACCGGTCCCGGTTCCAGAAACCAACAAAGCTCAGGACTTTCGTCATCATCCCTGGCTAACCGACCTGCCATAAGCCCCCCTTCAACTGGAGGTAAACCAACCTCATCAGCGTTGACTAATCCCCAAATCAGTTCACCATCTGCAGGTGTCGCAGGACAGCAAAGCTCGGGACTTTCGTCATCATCCCTGGCCAACCGACCTGCCATAAGTCCTCCGTCAACTGGAGGAGGACCAGCCTCATCTTCTTTGACTAAACCTCAAATCAGTCCACCATCTAAAGGTGTCGTAGGACAGCAAAGGCAACAGATATCAACTGGTCCTGCAGTCACAACTAGACCATACAGAGGTTCCACCACGACCTCAACAACGACCAGAAGCACTTTCCTTCGTAATCGTAAGATACCGGATATACATATAATTTTTACATTTTTTTAAACGATTTTCGATCGCCTGAGTTTACATGTGATGCTTGAAATGAGCATTTATGCAATGGCTGTACAACAAGTTAAGTGATGCCTTTGTTGAGTATTTTTATTTTCCCGTCTTTCAATGATGATTTCTTAAAATACGGATTACTAAAAGGCAAACATTTGATTCAATTACAGGTCGCTGCAACAGGGAGAAATATACGCAGTTCAAGTGCCGAGCCGCTCAGGAACTGTACTACTTTGATTATCGGAGAAAGGCATGCCTGTCTTACACGGGATGTGGAAATAACTCAAATGAAAATTCTTTCTCTAGTTACCAAGAATGCTCAAGGCTCTGTATCGGCTAATTATAATTATTACTTAACCAAATAGAGCACAATTTTCTCCTAATATAATACGAGAAAAGTCATACTTTGATAATGCGTCTGTAATAAAGAGAATTTTAAAGTAGTAATATTTTGTTGTTTCTTATTTCACAAACATAATTGACTATCATTCCGCCTCTCGAACCATTTTTAATGCATACAATGAGTATACTAAATAATGATAATAAATAAATATCGGGGCTTATACTCCAACCTCTACCTGCTAAGGTCTGTCGGAGTTGTCAACCATCTTAACCTTTATTAGTTCAGTTTACTTACAAAGTTCAATGCATGACATACTAACTATGAGTAACTCCGGCTCTCTGGGGCCATCATTGTAAACTCGCGAAGGCGGTCATATGTCTGACAATGAGTCATACATCCACAGTCTACAAGGATTTGCTGTGGTCAATATGATTTTTCATCTTTCATAATCTCGGCCTAAAATAAATATTTTTTCAATATGAAAACTTTTTACAGTGACATCTCTGTGGTGCTTTGTATAGAAGGCAGAAGGATCTACAACTTTTATGTACTTTAATTAATTTGCAGTTGTCACCTTTATTGAAAAGTTTATGGGGAAGAGAACATTTAGAGAACCATTAACAATTAAGAATGATCAATGATGGACATCCCGTTTTTTCCAACAGAAAGGTAATAATGTGGGCTATTTTTTTGTAATTTTTCTGCTGAACTTTTTAAGAAAATATTGGGTAATATTGTATTAATTTGTATTCCAATAATAACAGCATTTTTTGAAAGTAAAATTTTAGCAGGATGATGTTAAATGATTTCTATACCGCCTTTAAACATAATATTTGGCATTTTAGACTTGTGAGAATGGTAAGTTAGAAGAAATCCCCCTCAAGTTAAAAACAACAATAAACTCTGAATTACAAATTGCTTGCGCAACTTGTAATGATACAAACATTATTAGGGGGAATTTCAAGTTTAAAATAATTCTTATTTAATGCGGGTTAGAAGCATTTGGTTACCAGCTCAATAGTGATAATAAAATAAATAGGTTAAATTTTGAGTCCCCATTTTTTGCAGTATCCAACAATCTCGTCCAGGGTTTCCGAGCCCATTGAAGTCGCCAATTCCCTATCGTCGTCATTACAAACTCCCTCTGTGATTGCAGTTAGGCACGACGACTTTTCTTCTACGGTTTTCTCCACACATTCGTAGTGCATTTTCATTTGGTCGCCGTCTGTTTCTGGTGCGCCATCATTTTCCACTTCGAAGTCACCTTTCATCCAGAATTAAAATTAAACAAGTTAGCAATCATTGAAATTTACATTTTAGTTACACATGGCACATCCTAATTTTCTTGAAATGGAATTTAAGGGCACAAAATGTTCAACCTGGCATTACTATGAGCTATTTTTTCAGTACTATAAAATTACTCACTTTTAAGTTCCCTTAAACACTGAGACCAGGTATCAAAGCAATCTCCATTGGCAGAAGGAAATCCATGGAGAAGTACGCAAGCAAATACTAAAATATAACAGGCATGAGGTATCTTGAAAATCTGAGGATAAAAACGGTTTTTTGAACTTTCTGAAAGCATTTTGTTCGGGGGATTAGGTCTTTATCACTTGCCTTGCAGTTCTATTTTATCCTCTCGAAAATGTGTTCCAATTTTTATTGATTATTTTACAATGGTACAATGAAACCATTGGTAATTGACTCATTCCTACAGGAACATACAAGGTGAAGGCTCACAATGCTTTTCACATTCAATAACACTTCAGCGAAGGTTCATTCAGTATATCAATAACTATTTGAATTATATTTGTCAATATTATTAAACCCTAGCCAATAAATCTTAGCTACTACAGGTGATTTTTAACTGTACATATGTATAATTGTATTTACCTTACAAGTGCATGAGTGACTACGATATACATAATTGGGACTTTTAATCAAATTCAGGTCTCGAACACTTTCCACTTAAAATCACGACATCTGAAGAATTGTCGATTATTTGAAACAAAAATGGACGGTCAGCGATGAAATAGCTTGTGGTAGGCTTCCTCGTGTCGGACCCGAAAGAAGAACTGGAGCTCATGGCTTTAGTCAAAAGTATTTGTTACATTAAAATTGTCAATGACACATTTATATCACTACTGATGCTATATGACGCATGGCAATCAATGAATTACTTCAGCTATATTGTTATAGTAATGCTGCAATAACATCACACTTACATCTTGCTGGAGCTGCCTTGCTACCTCCTTCATCTACTTCTATAACAACTTTCTGTATAACATGGGAAACTTGAAGTTCTCCAACTTCAGGTTCATTCAACATACCCCCAAAATCTACCTCTCCTGGATTGAAGATTGAGTTTATACCAAGCTGTTTCATAGTCGAATTTCAAAATAAAAATTTAGTTTAGAGGATTATTAAACGTAAGTCTAAATTGTCTAATATCTATAGTTATTCTATTATGTATTTTTAGTATTCATACGTTTTGTAAAGCTTCAGTAAACTCCAAGCTAGATTCAATCCGGAATCTGGGTAAATAAACGCGGACTCTGCATTCAAACTTCGGTATGTATTTCGTACTTGAAACTCCTTTTCTTGCTAGTTTTCGCAATCCTTTCTCGATTTTATTCAACCCATCAATTTGTAAAGGAACAAACACTACCATACTGAGAAGATCACCCTGTTTGTTACAATAAGTTTAGGAAAAATTATTGTAACTTAACAATCAGTATGCTACAGTTTAGCCAATAAGCTAACGGTTTTTACCTTGAATGGCAGAGTGACAGCTTGAGCATCCAAATCATCATATAGTTGGTAAGGTATGCTGTCATTCCTCACATGCATCATATCCACCATGAATGTTTCTTCTTCACTCAGATGGAATTCACTTGATCTTGTTGATCTTTCATCAAATTTGTATTTCCATTCTCCCTTGAAGTAAACTCCGCTGATGAGAGCGATTTTACAGTTGGCATTTACAACATCTACATAATTTTTGTACAGATAAAATACCAAGTGAGAAAATAAATAAATTACAATTTCCAACCACTAAAAGTTCAAAACAAATTGTAAAGAATAAAATACTGTATAAAAGTTATTCTCTTTTCTTAGTTTTTTTAGAATGAAAAATAAGTCTTAAGGCTTGCGCCAACCCAGAAAGCTAATCCCCTTAAAAGTAATGCATGAAAAATTGAGTAATATCAGTAATATGGATACCCAAACTGATGAAACAAAAGTTTAGGATTTTAGGGTAGTTAAAGAAGTATCTGAAGGAATGAAATAATTAATAATTATTACCTAGAGATAAAATGTCTTCTATTTTTCCTATAGTATTGCTTTCTACACTAGCGTTGATTTCAGCAACGGTTTTACAGTCTTCAAAATTTATCGGCAAAACTTCTATGCCAAACGTATCGGCAATTTTGCTGAATTCGGGTTTTAAAGATAAATTCACAACTTTTCCATCAATTTCGTGGCAAGCAGGTAGAAAGAGTTTATTATCCGTGTAAAATATAAAGTCTGTTTCGTTTGTGTCCTGAAAAATAGTTTCCACAATTAATTCCCCAATAGTAATATTAACTTATATTGGTTAATTTACATTAATAACAACTTATTTAACAATTTACAAGTATCATTATTTATCAAAAAAGACGTGAGAACTTTACTTCTAATAAATTGGTTAAGACATTAGAAAATTCTTTTCGCACAAGTTCGTCGTCCAACGGGAAATGTAAAGCCTGGGAGATTTCCCCAGTAGTAGTTCCTGCACTGGCGAGTTTCACCACCGCCAAAGCAGAACTCAGGCAGAAGGGAGAGAATACTAAATCTCCGGACTCGCTGGCTGGTAAATCCTGTGGGAAAATCAATGAAATTTTATTACTTATTTTTGTTTACTTTTTTCTGATAAAAATGAAATACTTTCAAAATTTTGAGTAAATTAAGACCAGAAATAATTCAGCTGAAAGTAAAGTAATTGCTTGAGCGATTGCTAGTGGAGCTTCTGCTCCACTTTCTTCCACGGACATGTCGTTTGTCGTTTCTGTAGATCAAATATAGTAAAAATTAAATGAATCCCCAGAAATTATCTAAAAATCTTTTCCCACTAAAAACTACACTACCTTAACTCTCTAACTTACAATGCTCTTTGAAGAGCTGAATTGGAAGTATAAAATTCCATTGAGTTGTTGCTTGGCTGGAAGCAGAAACTTTTCCAATTTGTTTATATTTTTTCATAATTTATACTTCAAAACAATTTCCTATTTTTAGTCTTGTATGACCATATATGATACAAGAAGCTCCTCATGGATCATAAATTCCTCTTTCTTGACGACTTGTTTCCATTCAGCTCCACGTCATTTCATGCCTTTCTCCGGAACGCACATACATCTCACCTGGTGAGTCTATGAGTGAAATTACCAGGATGGATTTTTCTGACAGATTGTCTCATCTCAACTTCACCTGTCACAAGCATGGCAAAAGTCAATTTTTTCCACACATGCTTCCATGTCATAGTCAATTTCACAGTCTACAAATTCTAGACTAAAATATTTTTAGTAATAATTTTTTAAAATAAACATTTTAGTACCACGGGGTACAATTTTCTCGTATTACAAAGAGTAATAGCCGCAGCCTTTTCGTATGGTCACCGCACTCTGGAGGACAAATCGTTGAATCTTCTCTTTCTTTTTTTCTTATTGGAACTTTTTACAAAAACATCAGATGCACTTGGAATACAGCGGGATTTGGGTGTTTAAAGTTTGCTTTTTAGCACCCACAAAAATTGCAACGGGAATTTGGGTAACTGCTTGCCTTTCATCGACAATAAAAGTAAAAAGGCAGTTTGGAAACTTCATATAGTGAAAGGGTGCGACGTGCGACAGGGGCATTATATATTTGACATTGAGTTTGGGATTGTAAGCTCGCAATAATAAAAAGAGCTTTACTTCATATTAGCGTACATACAGAACAATGTTCAGTATACAGACAAGTATATACAGATGTTTCTTCATTCTTTATGAAAGTAAATAGTAAATTGCAGTGTCCGTTTATAAAAAGTATTGGATCATACATTTGAGTGTATTTCAGAGTGACTCATACAATAATCACGTAAACTGAAATCTTTACGTCACTAAAGATGACGAATTCGCGCTAACTTACATTTGCAGTTTGCAATATTTCATACAACATATTTTTGCGTTTGTAAAATTCAGTCAAGCTGAACTCCTTTGTTGAGAAGTAACTACACACTATTTATTAGCAGTTTATTGATTGACTAGTAACGAGACGGAATTTATTTAAAGGTAATTTTGACGGATTGAGTTAGTGATAAATAGTAAATTAGTGATTTATGGTAGAAAGTTATTACATTTAAGACGATTAATTTTTAGCAAACATTAAAGAAGAATGTGTGTGATAATTATTTTGGGTGATTTTGTAGGGAGCTGTGAATATCTGGACAGAAGAATAATTGGTATTTGTGACTGCACTTGGACTTATTACGGCAATCATGTCAATGGATGGTGAGTGGATTTTTAGGGAGGATTCGTTTTGTGATTTTATGTGAAAAAAGGTGGCCTCTAATCGGTTTGATTTGGCGTGAATATATTAAGTATTAGCGATCTGGTGTATGTATGTATATATTTTGATGTTTGATATATTTTACAGATAGTCTCTTTCAACTGCGATTTACGGCGAAGCAGCTGGAAAAATTATCGAAGAAGGCAGAGAAGGATGAAAGTTTACAAAAGCAGAAAGTTAAGAAGGCTTTACAGCAAGGAAACATTGATGGTGCCCGAATATATGCGGAAAATGCTATTCGTAAAAAGAATGAGTCCATAAATTATTTACGGATGTCATCTAAAGTTGATGCTGTGAGGAGTAAAGTGCAGTCAGCTGTTACAATGAAAGGGGTAGGCGTCTTTTCTATTTATATTTTAAGGTTATGAAAATGTTTATATTATCAGTAGTAAATGCTGTGGAGAACGCAGACGTTTTCGATGGTATAATTTTGTTTTTATGTTGACAGGTGGCTCAAAACATGGGACAAGTAGTTAAAAGTTTGGACAAGGCAATGAAAACTATGGATCTCAATAAAATGTCACAAATAATGGATAAATTTGAGACGCAGTTTGAGGACTTAGATGTCCGAACCTCGGTAGGAATAATACTTTTAAAAATGAATTCTAGAATGATTTGGCGAATGGTGGAGCAAAAAAGAGTATTGATTATATAATTAATGCTTTGAAAATGAAATGATAACATGTAATTTAGGTGTTGGAAGACGCCATGGGCAGTGCAACTACCTTGACGACACCCAAGGACCAAGTGGATACATTGATAATGCAAATAGCTGATGAAAATGGCCTTGAAGTTGCTGAGCAAATTTCGGCTGCTGCAGTTCCCTCAAGTTCCCTCAAGACAGGTTCACAAGCTGCAGAAAAGGATGACTTGTCGAGAAGGTAAATAATTCATTTATTTTGTAATTTATATACTTTTATAGCAGTCGGAAAAGTATTTTCATTTGCATCAAATATCTTTGATATTATGGTCAAATATGGTGTATCAGATTTCAAATTACTCACTCACTAATCACCTTCCATTATTGCAATATTTTGTTCATATTAATTACTAATTTTATATCTCTACTTTATTTGTTTTGCAGATTACAAGAACTTCGAAACTGATTTCCTAGTACGGGTACGTACTTCTCGCAATTATTATTACATAACATTGTGTTATAATTTTTAATATACCCTATTCCATTCTCTTATTAGGCTTCAATGCAGCATGCAATAATATTATATTGCCTAAAATGTTTTGCGAAGCGAGAATGTTTGTATTATTTCTTCTGGCTCGTACTTCATGAAAATTGTAAATCTTATAATATAAAATATAATACAAACTTAACAATACTTACCGTGCATTTACATTGTATGCCACAAACAATCAATAAAAATGATATATACTTAAGTTATGCGCGGTAACCGCTGTTGGTGAAGGAGCTATTGAATGAACAAATCATCTTTGGTACACGTCCGAATAATCACCTTGTGCAAAAACTGGTGCATTACTTTAATGTTTTAATAATTGCCTTCCGATTACAAATAGATATCAGTACAATTATAAGATCTATTATAACAAAATACTGAGAATCGTCAATAGTATAGGCGCTGCGGCACCGATTCTTGGAACCGTAACTAATCCTTATTAATTAATTCTTTAAGAAATTTTTGTGTGATAACATTATTCTTATTTCCTAACGGGGAGGATGGCATGACAGTTCTAGACTGAGGATTCAATCCGTACTTCCATCCAAAGTGCTAAATCATCCAATCCATCAGGTGCTAAACAACCAAGTCAAGGGCGGGGGGACAAAATCATACCATCATCTGCCCACCCATTAAATTTTCAACCCAACATGTACATGTATGTATGTGTGTAAAGAAACGTGATTAATTATTTGCTTTCAGAGAAAAATTGATGCTTTTTTACAAAAATTTGCGCAAAAAATAATTTTTTCCTGTGAATTTCATTGAGATAATAATTATTATTAGTGAAGGTTTAAACTTAATTACAAATGGCAAAATTTAATCAGAAATGTAATTAAAACCGGTATTTTTGGAAATTTTGTAAAATTTCTCGGCGGGGTAGGGTACAGATTAGATGGTTGCACCCCTCTGGTGTTTAAGTGGTGGGTTCTACGTACTGTTTTCCCCTCGATCTTTAGCCATTACTACATAATCTCCGTAAGTCAAATTCTGTTACTGTTTACAATCTAACCGAAATTATTACAGAGTGCTAACTCTGCAATTAAAAATCGTAAATCAATATGCTTTCCATGCAAATAATCTAATTCAAAAAATCAATGCTTAATTAATGTTAACTAAAATTTCCTCTTAATGACATGCCACTAACAATATCTGAGGATGAATGATAGTGCAAAGCTCCCCCTCCAGAACTTTTTTCCTGCCTCCTAAATAATGAAGATTCAAGAAGATACCAAATACCCAGTGAAGAATATATATTGTAGGAACTTTATTATGTAGCGAATAAACTAAAATACTTCAACCGTGATGACCGTGGTCTGTTTAGCTTAATTTTACAAAGCTAAGGTTTCACCACTCGTCCCGCGAATAAAACAAAATTTGTCTTACGATCCACAATCTGAAACAAAAATGGACGATCGGCTCGGACTTCATGCACCATTGGCAAACTGCAGAGCATGATCATCATTCCTGCAATACCATAAGAAATATGCAAAACTCAAACGTAGTTGCATCAATGAACACTGGAGAATATCTTTTACTACATGGCATCTAATTTTTCCGACGCACCGACGCACCTTATCTCCTCTCATTGACACGTAAAAACTAAAACCTTGAAGCTTCTAACATCGTTTATTTATTCAACTTTTTTGAACAAGGCTGGAATTGTGAAGTTGCGAATTATTACAGGCAGGCGATTTTGGTAGACATTTAAATCAACACAAATGGGAATGGAAATAAGACTGACCAGAAATATGTAATACATAACGAAAATAAATTAACGTCTCATATCTCCTATGTTAAGCATTAGCACCTTGAGTCAAGAAAAATAGTTTTCAATTTGAAACCAGTAAAAAGTCAATAAAAACATAAAAGTTCCATTTCAATTGAAACAAAAATAATTCTTCCGGTACACCCATAAACTAAAATATTGCTGACTTTCGAAGCCAATGCTGGCATTTCTCAAAAACGCAGTTAAGCAGCAGGATTTTTAACAGCTCCCGCAAAGAGTATGAAATTAGTTTTACTATCAACAATCTGATAATAAAATGGACGGTCAGCTCGTAATTCGTGGGTCATGGGGAGGCAGCGCATCATCATCACCATGCCTGTATAAAAATATAAGGGATAATCACTAAGGTGGGCTTCACAATTGCAACCTTTTCGACAACTAGCTCTAATTCCAACTTGTTTTAAGATTCGATGGATGGGAAAATAATAATTTGAATCAATGATTACTAAGTTAGTAATACTAACCTGTAGCTGCAGCCGCTTCACTCCCTTCTTCATTAACCTCAATAAAAGCTTTTTGCACGACTTCGGACACCGATAATGGTACTTCGGACTCTGGGATGCCACTGAAATCCGCTCGATCACTGAACATTGACTTTACCCCGAGCTTTATTTAGAAACAGAAGAACACATTTTAGCTTGATTGATTCACGTTACGATAATACTATTTGTTTTTGAAGTACTTAGCATGTATTGAACTGTTTAGATGCACTCTTCCTCGAAACATTCAATTTTGTATAATTCTTATCCTAGCAAATGCAAATAATACTTATTGGGTCATGGTATATTACTCACGTTTTTCAAAGGTTGGACCAAAGACATGGTACACTCCACCTTGAATTTTGGTAGATGAACTTGGACATCAGAACGGGAATTAAGTACACCCAGAACTTTCGACGGGGTTAAATTCTTCAGACCATTCTCGATTTTTGCCAAACCGTTGATTTCTTGCGGTGCATAGATAACCATGCTCAGGCGGTCACCCTAAAAAATATAAGTGGTTTAAGATTCATTTCTTCGGCATAAAATAAATTATTAGCCTTTACACACTCACTTTATACGGTAAAGCGACAACATGCGCGTCGATGTCCTCCAAATAAGAGTAAGGGAACTTTGCTTGTTTATACATCATATCGACTTGAACGCTTTCTTTTTCATTCAAATGGAATGGTTGCTTTTCCGTGTGTTCTTCCTTAAACTTATTTTGCCATTGTCCCTTGAAGTACACTCCATTTACGAGCACAACTCTAGTCAAGGCATTTAACGAGTCTACATGGTAACAATAAAAATAACTATTGTTAATGCATGAACTATACAGCAAAGCCAACAAGTTTTATACTCATCATTTAAGTTTAAAGCCTATTATTAGATCACATATTTTCCACTCGATCATTCATAGCGAACTAATCATAACGAAAAGCAATGACTTACCCGCTGATATTAAATCCTTAATCTTGCTATTAGTGGTCTTTTCTACCCACCCGTTTATTTCAGCAGCAGATGCCGCACTGTTGCCGAAATCCAGTTGTTGGACCTCCGCACCAAATGCATTTTTAATGCTGTCAGAGAACTCTTTCTTCAAAGCAAATCCAATTTGCGAGTACAGTCGATTCGCTGCCGCTAAAGTGTAGCCCTCAGTAGTTTCCTGGAAAATATGAATTTCAACAATCACTATTAATTCTTTAAAAACTCTGAAATGCATAAAGTAACATGTAACCCAAATATTTCCTCAGCGATTTGGCCCATGGTTGATTTGATAGGAGTTGATAATATGCACACACCTGAAGTAGAGCCAGCACCTCGGAATAACCCTTACTCAAAACTTCATTATCCTCTGGAAAATTGAAAGCCGACGCGATTTCAGCAGCCGTTGATCCTCTAGCACCAAGATGAGCCATGGCAACCACAGCACTCAAGCTAAAGGGGGAAAAGATCAAATTTCCAGGGTGCTCATTCTTCAACACCTGCAGCCAAATAAACAAAGTAATGCCATAAAAATTGCGTTCCAGTTACTCTCTTTTCTCATGTCAATCATTTTTATTAAATTTCATTAGAAAAATACAATCAATATGTTTTTCTTACCGCATGCAAAGCAGCTGATAACTGAGAATTCCCTTCCGCGACAGCCTGGACGGCATCTGCGTTTTTCAGTTCACAAGACATTTCTTGGTGAGCAATTTGATTCCTTGATTGTCTGGCTCTGGCAGCTTTAGGTCGTAGTAGGCTGGAATAAATCAAAACCAAATATAGAACTCTCATAATGAATTTGGCAATTCACTTTACATAATTTATTATAATTCCACGCTTAAATTCACTTGCTAGATTCTAGTTAATGAAAGTACTGTCGGAATTCGGTATAAAAGCCTGCCTTGTACGCTGTACATTCTTAAATTACATCATCACTGTTTATAATTTATAATATGAAAAAAATAGGCTTGTTTCTAAAACAAGGTACCAGCAACAAGACATTTCCAAGCAAGCATTTGTAACTCCACCCTGAACGTGAGGATTGTGAGACTGTTTAAAATTTACTATCAAAGAGTAATTAAATATTGACAAAAAGAGACACTAAAAGGCGACTCCTTGCAATTCTTGTAAATTACAAACGTATTTTTACATTCCACATGACCTTGATTGACAAGAAGAATAAAATTATTCCTTCAAAGTGCTAAAACGTTCGTTTAACGCAATGACAAAATTTTATAAATGTATCATTCCCAAGACCCAATAAATAACTCCAACCAATAAAAATGACATTCTTCTTTAATTTCTTATATTGTACATTTGAATTACCTATATACTCATTATAAACAATATTTACCGCAGTAAATGCAGAGCTAAATAATGGAATGCTTCACAAATTCTCAATGAAACCGGCAAAATACTTAGATATTACTTGAATACTGCCCTACCCACATAAACTATACTCAAAGTCCAAGTGTACACAAACTTACAAGGGCTAAAAAAATTGTATCCTTGGTAAAAAATTAAATTCCAAATGTCATTCTCTAAAAAATCGCTACTTCTATTACATTTACTTATCGGATAAAAGTATCAACCAATTTTTGGCGTATTATACGTACCTTGTACCTTTATATGTCAGCAAAAAAAATCCCAAAGGTAATATATCACAGAGAAAAAAATTATCACACCTCTCGAGTCAAGTGAATTCTAAGCACTGAAATGTTCCTAGCACTGTATCCGAGGAAAAGGGCATTTTGTAGAGTAAACTTTTGCCATTAATACCACAGCCTTCGGCTGAAAGTACATACACCCACAAAATACACATTGAAGGTGCCTGTGCAGTGACTCACACTTTTACTACTCACAAACTCACAACCACAAGCACTTGTTCAGCAGTCGCTTGAAAGTCAAACGGATCGTTTTGTAAATGTTTTAATGTGTACCTCACTCATTTTATTCTCCAGGGTATAGACAATCACACATAGTAATTACATCCAGTGTATTTTCATACCTGCAATATATGTATGTATATTCTAATGATTGACACTCTCATGATTCACAAATTATGTAGTTTTTGTACCTTTTATGCATGCATACTCTTTTTGAACTTGAAAAAGAATTTGTATGGATTCGGTGATATATGAAATGAAACAATCGCTTGAGTCCTTGACGCCATCGTGAATATTTGCATATAGTCTTCTCCGAATCTCTAAGTCCTTGATCTGCTCCATTTCAGTTTACTGTTTCCATCTGTTTAGGGCAGAACTACTTGAAACTTTTATGTAGTAATAATTTGACAAAGCGGACGTTATATCATCTCTAATTTTAACACCCATATATTCTGACGAGCATCCTTTCCCTTTCAAAACCTTACGAGCGGAAACGTCCTGTACGATCATGTACGATGTAATAAATACAATATACCTGCTCATATACATGGCAAGAAATTATGACACTCTAATTTGAGGCTATGAGACTACATTTTTAAAAGTACCGAAGATAATATGTCTTTGATTAGTCACATTTGCGGTGTTTCCGTAAGGACATTTTATTGACGTAGTGCCCCAAGAAGTAAGTTGGTATTACAAGTTGTACTTCCCTAATTGCAGCCGCACCTAAGATGGAAAGGGTAGGTGGCCTCCGTGCATGCAAATTTGCAATTGCATGGGAGTAGGTTGAATAACCGTGGACATTTTTGGAGCTGTAAAAAACTTTGTAATAGTGAGGCATATAGTCGGGACATTAAAAGTAATCAATGGTGTGGAGTTTATTGCGGATCTTGTATGTTTACTAGAAGAATATGAATTGTGGGTTAATTTAAGGGGAAACCCAGACAAAGTTACTTTCACTTTAATGATTTTATATATGCACTAAATTATTGTCGTGTGGGTTCATCGTTCGAGGATTATCGATTTTTATGATTTATGGCACCACTGCCACTATGCAATTTTTTGTGAAAAAGTTTGGACGGGGATAGACGGACACTAGGTCCGTGTCTAATCTCAAGAGTCTCACACGGGAACAGCTTATGCCTGGAGTTGGAGTTCCATTAATAATGGGCTTGCGGTGCAGGTGTAATAATGACAGCTTCTAAATACATATTACAAAAAATTTGTTCCCATCTGTAAAAGCTTCTGTTTCAAATTCCTAAGTCCCACCCGCTGAATTAGGGGCTTATTATATATGCATGCCTTCGTTCGCAATTATGCTGGAATCAGAACAGATTCCTCTTGCCACGTCCCCAATAGTTTTGGTTTACTTACATTCCGACAATAATTGACCAAATATGTTTGCAAGCATTCTGTGCAGTTGCTGTTCAAATTGGACTATAGATATGTATGTAGTAATAGTAAGAATAAGAAACACATAGCTGTGAATCAGCTCTGCCTACTAATTGTAAGCTTGTATTTTTTGAATATTGAAATCTGTGAGCACTTTCCAATCCTTAAAGACTGGTGCAATGGTAAGCGACAGCAACATCATATGCGTTCTTATTAACTCACAAATATTGAAACTATTAACTTCCAGCTGTATAATCGGCTGCAGTATATTAAGTATAGTAATACAATTCAGAAAATTCATGGGGTGACAAATATCAAATATGTATTTAAGAGATAATATGTATATAAAAACTAATGAAAAGAAAAAGCAACATTTTTCCTGCTCTCAAGTCCTAACTTATTGTTAACCAAAATTGCAAATACTAATTATAATATAATATTGCAAAGTTCGGTGTTACTACGTAACATAAGTAACCGTTACTAAGTATGAAGGCATGGGTATTTACTTGTTAAATAGATGGACAACTGGAAAAGAAAAACAGTTGAGGATCGCACTGTGGAAAACGAAACTATATTGAGCTTGTATTTCTAGGACCAACAACGACTTTACCCTATGGCAAGTAAACTGCCAAAAATATTTTTTTTCTTGTAG
>JAQFXU010001638.1:0-26969 GCA_034693705.1 Spatulosminthurus flaviceps | reverse complement strand
GGAACCGCAAAAAACTGTCATTTCTTTCATGACGTAGGTACTCCACATGTGATGATTGTAAAAAATACTTCCATTTTATGTACAATGGTAGGCAAATTTTCGGAAATCCTACATCACCCAATACCATGTTATAAGAGTACAAAGTTTTAAAAATTGTGGACTTATTCCATTTTGGAACTGAAATGTCAAGATAAGCATTAAAATACAAATGGACTTATTCCATTTTGGAACTGAAATGTCAAGATAAGCATTAAAATACAAATGGACTTATTCAATTTTGATTCTGAAACAAACGTGGACTGGTCCCAGTTTAACATTGAAACGGATCTTACCGGATTACAGCATGATAGAGGCACATATTATCAACCCTATGGTTCATATGATGGAAAGTCCTTCCCTAACACTACATTTTTTGAAAAAAAAAAGATTTTCCAAAATTTTGGACTTATCCCAGTTTGATTCTAAGCTTCTCATATGTCTGAGCGGTCAGTGGAAAAACCCAGTGGGAAACAACCCCTTTCCTTTAATACCAACTAGAAGGCACTCCGGGAATCGAACCCGGGACTCAGACGACACTCATCGTAAACAGCACGCTTCGCTATATCAGTCGCCAACCTCAACACAATCAGGAGAATGTGCAGTAAATGAAACAATGCAATTATTATGCTTTTTTTTAATTACAACAGTACAAATACTGGGAGAGGCTGAACGACAACATTATGGAATGATTTGGAATTGAGCAGCGAATGGGAACCTACACACAGACCGAGTTGAAATTGATCTAATTTTTTCGCCCAAAATAAGGAAGGCCAATAAACCCTGTAATAATTGAATGCTTATTGTGAAGTTAAAAAAACATACAAATTAATTTATTGCTGCACACAACGATTTTAGCAGGCTCGAGTGAAAGGAAGAAGGGTTGAGATACGTTTAGGTTGACTTGGGTACGAATTGGAAAGAGTGAAAGGCGTGTGGGATGATAGAGAATTCCGTCCGAAGAAATTATTAGGAGAAACAATTTGGGCTGTGCTACGAGTTGGCGGACCCCGTAAACATTGGGAGATTATGATGACCCAGCTCCTTTCAAGGTTTTCAAAGGGCGGCTCAGTGGATGGGAGAGAATCGCTGTTGTAGCAATTTACAATCGTTAAAGACATTAATGCCCTTTGGGCTTTATTAAATTGAATCTGGAGGCTGGAACTGGGAGCTAAGCACGAGTAGAGACTCACGGCTGGGAATGAGCTTATTCATTAGCGCGAATTTTGCTCACTCAGTGTCTCAGTGTCCTCCTGTGAGTCCTCCTGTATGCTGAAAGCTGAAGCATAATAGTTGCGAATGTTGATGACTCTGATCATTATTGTATGAACTGTCAGGTTTGTGCATTGTTAGTCAAGTTGTTGGGAAAGCGTCATTAATATGATGATGAGTAATAAAAATAAAGGAGTTGAGTGGATCGTATAAATTTGCGTGACAGTTGAAGTTTAGAGAATGTGGAATTCGGGGTAGAATATGTGGTGGTACTTGTGCTGTGGGGCATGTCGTATATGTGGATTTACATTTGGAAACATTAAAGTGTGATTATAGGAATGTTCCTTCTCCTTCCTCCAAAGTCCTATAAAATTGTATTGAAAAGCAGGCTATAAATAAAAGCTGGTGGTTGCGCTGGGTTTTCCTTACAACTCCTGCTCCTCGTAACATTTAAAGAGCGTCGGGGCAAATTTGATTCATTAACTGTCGTTTCGAGTCGTAATTAAGTAGTCGGTCTAAGAAAATCCTCTCAGCGTAAGAACAAAAGAGATCTCAGTCCTGATTCGTTTTGATGTTCTAATGGGCTTTTCGTCTGTCTGACGTGATCATCAGAATCTTTTTTGATTATTTAATTGGCCCACAAGACTCTAATATCCCTTGTCCTTGTCATCCGTCCAATCTCTCCTCTCTCTCTCCCTCCCTTCCTCTCCCACTTCTTCCCCCAAATCCCGTTATTCCCTTAAAGCGCTCCTTAGACAAACTGTTCCAATACCAACTGTTGTCACTCCGCCCATATTTAATCATAACTACAAGATGAATAATTATTATTCTTTTTCAGCTTTAAAATAAGGCCAAGTCCTAAGCCTGCGTAGTTCTTGTTCCCAATTCAATTTGTGTCCAGTCTTATACGTAAATGAACAACATACTATTTGCTGAAAGACAGAGAATTGAGTCTAGCGGACATTGTAATGCTATGATCTGAGTCAGTCTTTCTCTTTTTTATGACTCATCCCCATTTCCGCACCTAAATACACCTAAAAAGTATCCAGTAATTTATCTCAATGGCCGGTATTATTTACCGGGAGGTACCAATAAGATTTTACCACCAGTAATCTAAAGAAACATGTGTTTATTTTCCGGGATATTTTCATGCATACGTTTAGCAGTATTAAGTAATTACTTGATTGTTAGTCCAATTTGAATTGGTTCACAGCTTACCTATGAGTTGACTTGCATGGATTCTGGTAACTGTGAATATTCAATCACCACAAAAAATGAAGGGGAGTTAAATATGTGCAAATCACGCAAACAATGAGGAAAACCTGTGAGAAGTGTAAGAATTTCTGGATAATCCAATCATCATTTCCAAATTAAAGTAAAGCTGTATGCATTTGTAATAGAGACGTAGTTTAACTTACTACAGCTAAAATCATCTTCAGCGATTTATGTTAAAGGCTTGACTCGCAAGCGGAAATTTTTTTGGTACTGATAATCTCTGCATTTAGCAATTCCTCTAGACTTATTAAAACGTAACTTATACAGATGCATACATATATGTGTACTCTCGTAGGAGATGGACTCGTGAACCGTTGTGGTTGGGGTGGAGATTAAATGGAATATGTATCGGTCATGATTGGATTAGTGCAAGGTCACGGTCAAGGACAAAGAACATTACCAGCTTCAGCGGATTCAAGAAAGGGAGCTCTAGCTGCATTATGCATTATTTTTAAATTCAATAATAAATAACCAATTATATCCACCAGTTAGACAAATTTTAAATATTAATTTAAATCAATTTTTCAATCAATTATTATTACAATGTATTTGAATTTTGAAAATAATACGTGCTGTTCGTGGACCTGTGCATACATTTCTACGATTTAAGGCGTGATAGTGATTGTAATAACAGAAATGAAGGTAAGCCAAACAATTGATCTATGTAAGTAGATATTTAAGTACTTCCACAGGTTAATACAATACTTTGAGTACAGCTCTAGTTCAGAGTTTGCAACTATGCTATGTGTAAATATTAAAGCAAGTTAGTCAACATCTATGTCTTTAGTCTACATAACATTATTAGTATTATACATATAATATAAGTGTGTTTAGTATACTTGAATAATTATATGGTAATGATTTAGGAGTTACTTTTTAATGATACCACAATTAATTATATAAATAGTGAAAGTAACATATTTAATGCACCTACCCTCACTGTTGAAGGTGCAAAGGGGCATCTTTTTCAACTACAAAACTACATACTAGATCTGTGTCTGTATGTATATAAGTATATAATTACTTTAACTTTAGGCGTAGACTCTGAACAATAAAGCAAGTATCGCTAAATGAATTATATAGTTTTTTACATGAAGCCATTGCTACTACCATCCACTGAAAATAATCCTAAAGTGCTATAATTAAGTTTTATTTAAACTGATCTTCTCTAATCGAGGAGAGTCGTAACCCTAGTTTGGAAGTTGTGGGTTGTGGCGCTATAATGCTACTATGTAATGGTGTAGGTACTGCATTGTCTGATCACTTCACTGCCGTCACATTTAAAATTCTGAACTAATTTCTCACCTTGTATTATTGCACATAAGTTGTGGATCCGGAAATTCTGATGGGAAAAATTGAAGTTTCCTTGGAAGAAAGTTCACAGGTGAAGAAGAATGTTTGGGTCGGGCGGTGTGGTTTGTGAATTCGTTGACCGCTATTGCTACGGGCTGGTAGAGAATGGATGTTGATCATAATGCCGAGGCCAGCTCAAACCAGAAGCCGCTCGAAGTGGGCTACTTGAATGAGCTGGAAGTTTTAATTAACCAATTAATGTCAGGGTCTGATTCGAATGCCATTATTTACTAAGAGTGGGCTGTGTTTTAAACACGTAAAATCGCAAAAGAGGAGTTCGGGCTGGAATCGATAGGGAAAGAGTTGTGGAGGATGGAGAGGAGCAGAAGGGAGAAAGAAAAAGATAGGATGGATAAATGTGGCGAGAGGAGTGTGGGACGCGAAGAAAGACCGTGGAGAGGGTTAGTGGAGTGCTTGGGCTGAGACTCAAAGAGAAAAGCACGAGAAGGTACGAAGACGAACTGAGTAAAAGGTTGGGCTGGAAGGGAGGGTTGCTTTTCTTTCTTCCTTTCCCTCACTCACTCCTCTTCTCACATATACGAAAACGGGACTCTCCACTTCCCTCGACCACCTCTTTTTCTTCTATCCTTCCAAGTCTCCGCTACCGAGTGTCTGCTTTTTAGAACTGGTACTCTAAAGGACAGGACGCAGCGGATCTCTTCCTCATTGCTCCGAATTGTCACAATTGCGAGAAGCGAAGTCAGCAGAGATTAAAATTCTCTTCCTTGGTTGTCATGCAGACAGACACGTACTCAGCTCTGGGTGCACTCAACTGACTGGAAGGGGATGAAAGTGAAAGTGTGAATATACAGTGCGTGAAAGTACTTTGGGGCGAAAGGACTCAGTGAGTGCGATAGTAGAAATGCTGGTTGGTTGTGGCTGATCCCAGGAATCTTTAATCGGTAATAGTAACATGATGAGTGTCGTAAAGAGGCATTTATGGGTGCAAAAGAGCTAGTTTGAAATATTGTTGAGGAAAGGAGGGAGCGATCGCTCATACCTCGGACTTTCACTGAACATGTTATTGTGCTGGAGGGAAGTGTCCCATGACCCTGTCATTAGCAGTTTCTTTCCTCTTACTTAAGCTCTTACTGTTCTTATACCGCAGTGTCTCCTCTTACAAACCAAGTCGCTTTTGTGCCATTGAATATTTTTACTCCGCCACTTGTGGCATATGAAGGTCACTTGACCCTTCTTCCCAGACCATATCCTAGCTCTCCTTAACCCTTCTCCTTACCCCTTGTTTTTTATTCGGACAAGTGCAGAATATTCCTTAGGGTGCAAGTCTCAACGGTCTGTGACTCCACGTCTCATTGCTTGTCTTGAACTCGTGACCCTTTTCCTCATCCACCGAAACCGAACTACTCAATTGAAAGAATCAAGCTCACAGAATTCCTTCAAAATGTCCTGCAAGGTAATACTTTTTTCAGCATGGCTTTCTCTTTTCTCTCTCTCTCTCTCATAACTCCTGTCGTGCAAGCAACCCTTTCCATTCCACTCCACGAATTATTCCCATGATACCCCAATTTTCGTATTCCTTCTTTGACTTTTCTCTCATTTTGGCTTAAACTAAAAACTTAAATTATATATGTTGATTAACTGGATTGCGTGACCGAATTATAAATTGTTGTAGTGTATAAAATATGTATATTTAAACAAACTGTTCCCAATTTTGAGGAACGATTTCTCAGGTTCACAAGCAGTGACTGTTATAACTCAAAATTCATCATTATTTTAGCTGCGGAAAAGGGTGTTTTGACCATATATATACGTGAGTCACCAGTGAAATAAACGACAGTGAAAACAATGAGTGACTGACTTTGGGACAAGTCAGCAGCGCACTGTAGATTTACATAAGAAAAATTCATTTCTCAACAAACTGTACAATAGTGGACTTCCTGCATTGGTTTTTACCCCTGTTAACCACTGATTTGGGATGATAGCTCATCAGCACACGTCACCACACTCAACAGACCTTATAAAGCTCTGGTTTCCTTTTGACTACACTATAATAAAAGTAATTTTATCCAGAAAATTCAGATTGAGTAACTTTTTTCAGTCGGTTCAAGAATGTGTCTAAAATACACGTACTTTTGTCACCCAAGACGGCAGAATATAATAATAATGATTTATTGAGGTCGATTTTGGCCATGCCCTTACAACTTACAACCTTTGGTATTGTTACAACTGATACTTTCACAAAGAGTATGAAATACAGAATCTCAAATTAAAAGACGGCAGAATATATTCAGGGCATGTTTTGACAAGTATTAGAATCAAAAATAAAAATTTATTCATGAAAAATAATGTTTGCAATCTCGTTGCTTAAAAATCAAATCCCTGGCCAGGGATTGTTTTATTTCAAGTTTTGTCTATACATGTATAAAGATGGAGAAGGGAGAAAAGGGATATTGTAATCGAATAAATCACAATCTTTTAACTCCAGACTTCGGTTACTGGTACATCGACATGTGTTCAGTGTGAAGGAGGTGGCAATCAAAAATGAAAGCTGAAACTGGATTCAACTCAAAGCTTTATTATTTGAATGGAGTCATCATAGCGTTCAAAAAATGGACGTAAATACCAATATTCAGTCAAGACTGTTTTGAGTTCCATTGCTCCGTGGCTTATGCTAAGCGAATGTGAATTGAGTGGCTTCATTGTTAACTTGAATAAGTATTGGACTGAAGCAGTTTTTGATTAATCAAAAGTATAAATTGTACAATCAAAATCAAGTAAAACTGTTTGAACGCGTTTGTATTACTTTGTAGTTTTCCCTTTTAATTGGACTGAAGCAAGACTTTCCGAATGAGAAAATAATTAATCTGTTGATCCTTAAGGATAATTTCACGGTTTTCTCTTCTGTTCAACGGGGAGGAAAACAATAGCTAAATGGAAGAGACATTTGCGAGGGAAAGGGTGTAAACGTTTCGATTTCTTCAACCTATGTTTTTTTTGTAAAAAGAAAAGTCTGCGGTCTCACGATTACTTCCTCTTTATTTTTATTTGAGATCCAAAGTTGATGATATACTTATCATAATACCAGACACAGTCACACTTAATGTCCACATTATAGTTTATAATTAGGCGTTAATTAAGAGTTTCAATGATTTTATTTTTAGGGCAACCATATAGTCGACGCTGACGGATATTAATAGGAGGAAATCTATATTACAGTACTGCAGTGAAATGTTAAAATATTGTGGTTATTGAATACTCCTCATTGAGATTCATGTAAATAGTGCAATGTAGTTGAAGTTCTCATTACATGGACAATAATTTGAGCAGACTTACGTATTTTTCAGAAATCAGTGCTACAGTAATTATTGCCATTCTTACAACAGAATCGCATATGAAATAATTATTTGAGTTTTTAGTAATAAAAAAAATGAAGTGATCCATGGATGATGTGCGAGAATATCAGTTTATAGAAACTTGGGTGTATGTTCCTGTTGTTGGACCAAAGTTGTAACGTTGTAAGTAAAGTGGAATGTAAGATAAATTTGGAGGGTGAGAAGGTTACAGTTTTTACAAATACACCCTACATTTACAGATGAAAAGGGATTAGGGTTGGGGCAGTGGGGAAGGTTGAAAGCGTAAGAATGTGTAAAGGTACAGGGGATTGTGGGTGACTGAATCCAGTATAGCGAATTTTGGCAGGCCAAGAGAGGAAGAAGGAGGACGAAGAAGAGGATGGGGCAGAGGGAGATATAATTAAGTGAAGTTGGATATTGTAAAAATAGTTAGAGAAATAAGTAGAGAAAATGGGACTACAAGAAGGAAATGAGATGTCTGGTTTAATTTGAAGTGAGTAGTGGAGGTGGATAGTACACGAGACATTGAGTTGAGTTTAAGAATGAGTGGGTGATGAGAACTGATTGGAGAGAGACAGAGAAGTTGAGGGCACCACACAGTACATGCATGTGATTATGTGTACAGGACTAAACAAGCTAACAAATGACTGTGTTGATTTGGCGAGAATTTTTCTGCATCATCTTTCATTCTGTTCCGCTCCTTCCGGAGTCTTCCTGTCTGTCGGGGTAGCTGAAAAATTAAGAAATCTCGATGGACACGCAAGAGAATTAGGGGAGAATAGGCAATTCATAGTTTTGAAATCCACCGTCTTCTCCTTCTCACAGTTCTCTCTCTCTCTCTCTCTCTCTCTCTCTCTCTCTCTCTCTCTCTCTCTCTCGTCGTGCTCGGTTAGTGCTGTCTTCTCCCCCACTCTCATGCAACCTTGTCTTTTATGGATGAGGTAGGATTTGTGTGAGGAATTATGCGAGGTAGGAGAGGATGTTGCTGGTGCGATTGTTGAGCGTAGCTTTTGATCCACTGCCTCCGTCATTTCATGCCTTGATCCGAACTGGATGACTTGAGATGGACTGCTGCACTCACACCACGTCCGCGTATTAATTTGTGGTGGCTGCTGAGGAAAATGGTGCAACGGACTTGGTGTCTTTCTTTCCGGCTGAGACTGTCTTGTGCAACAAGCTCCATGTGCTTGGCTGGAGAAGTGAGGAAGAAAGATTGAAGATCAAAGGAGAGGGAGGAGATGCAACCTTACATTTCTCCTTGTTTATAAATAAATTTATGCCAAATTGAGTTGGATGCGGCAAGGCAAAAGAGCGAGCTTCTTGAGCAATTCACAAGTGATTCCTCTTGGCCATCTTGTATTTCCATGCGGGGTCTCTCTCTCTTTCCTTAATATTTCACCTTATTATTGCTTTGAGAAGCGCCGCCTGTCAGACTGAGCCCACGGATTAACTGCAGCACGACCCGCTGCTAAAATTGCTTCTCCTCTCACCTGACCTCTGCACGCATTATCAAAACCCGGCGTAAACACCCTTACCTCACCGGTTCACAAGCAGGGCGGGCGGGCAAGAAGGGTGGCTCTGGCTCCATCTCATCTCTCAAAGATCCATGTGAAAAAAATCTTGTCTACCAACCCAATAAGGTTTAGTAACTATTATAGAGGTCAAAATAGGAAGGCGACCGGTCGAAAGAGGAGTGAGGAAATGGAGTGCATGTGTTTCGTCGTCATGTGGAATATGCGTTGGGCGGATTAAAAGGGTTGGGTTTTAATTTGCATCGCGAGATATTATTTGAGTGGAGTGTGTGTAGCGTAATCTTCTTATGGTCCCTGCTCCGAGCTGCTGGAGAAAGCTCTTGTTCTGCTCCGAGGATGACATAAGTTACAAGTCGATTCTTAAGCCCTTTCCAAGGGCATTTAATGATGATCACTCTCATTCCACAGTCGTGTTCCATTCAACGCCATTTATCCCATTATTAACTCATTTCCCATTCCCTCTCCACACGCTCTCCACCTCCCCACTCCTCCTCCCTATTCTCGCTCATAATCACCCCAACCCACAAACATGTGTCTTCTCTCCACTATTCCTTCTAATCCCATCGTTGACCTACACCAAGACGTAATGTCAACTTCTATGAGTTCTATTCCCAGAAACCTCTCCCTTGACCTGTCTCCTCCTTCACCACCAGCTATTTCATCATTTCTCCGTCCTACTCTTGTCCCGACGAGGCACAAGCGACAGTAGTTCTCTTTCCCCGTCTCTCTCTCTCTCCCTCTGCATCGGTAACACTATGTAATATGCATAGCTACGTACAATGCTACTCTTGCAGATGGATCTCATCTAAAGGAAATGAAGTAAACACTTTGAGGAGAAACGAAGAGGAAGGTTGACAAGGGGAAAAAGATAAGATGTAGAAGATTAATAATTATTATTCATTGGTTATTTGAGGTGCGATACGACGACAGAGTCTCATCCTGTTTGGCTGCGAGTTGATTCTGGCCTGGAAGAGTTATGACTGTGCGTGAATGACCACTTTGTCTGTTTGAGGCGGAGTTTGTATGAGAGTGAAAGAGCGAAAGGAGTGTGGTGAAAGCTATTAAAATAATGAGATTAAGCGGAAGAGTTAGGACGGAGAGGAAGGAGAAGGCACCATTGTGCCCATTCTGATTTTGCAGACATATGAGCGAGCTTTGTTGCCGATTGAAAGGAAGACGACTTGGTGTTTGGATGAGGTTGTATCCTGTCGTCAATTTGTAATTAGTGGAAGCTTTCAGAGAAAAGGTTGTCTTGCGGCGACAGAGGCTGCCGAAAGGAGGATGACCGACTGAAACAAAGGGAGAGAGAGTGATTAAGGAAGTATATAGGGACGGGCAGTAGGGGCCCCCGAGACTGCGAGGCAACATGCCAGCTCTGCCTACAAAGAAAGCATGTGAGTTTATTGAGTTATTTATCTGGGAAAGAATCGGGTCTCCGCCAAGCTTTTTACCCTAATGAACGGCATTATATCATGATAATGACGCCGGAAGTAGGTCGCCTTCTTCCAATGAAAATTTATGAAAATCCCTTTCTGAGGTTCCCATACTTCCGCTTCCCGACTCACAACCACATCAATTCATAAATATGATTGCCTCCTGCACCTTCTTCCCTCGCTGCTTGCTCGAGGGGAGCGGAGTCGGTGGAGAAGAAGGGAGGAAGAGCAGGAGTGAGGAGATGAGGTGGATGCGATGAACTGGAAATGGACATGTAGGGACCGTGTGGTCAGGGAGAACTATGTTCCTTTCAAGCAAGTGCTCCTTGTCAAGTAATGTACGAGTACGGGACAGGGACACGCTGGGATTCCTCTCTCCTCCTATCCTTTCGAGATGATTGAGTTGGGACGTGAAGTGAATTACTTGAGGCCAGCCTCACTTACACACATCATTCATATTCCGCAACACCTCACACATAAGCTCATAACTGCATCGCCTTGTCATCTCACAAATCCTCTCAGCAGAATCCAACATAAAAGTCAACTCGCTAAGGCATCCTCCATCAGCCTCCAGTTTGCCCGACTTGTTGCCCATTACTTGAACAACGATATAGCAGACACATGACGACTCACTTTACCCCTTACATTTCCCTTCTGCAACGAGCACATATATGCCCGTATATCTCATACACGCAAAGAATAACTGGCCAACTTTTTTTTGCAATAATGTTTAAGCTCTACTTTTGATGTGATTATGCAGCCAAGCAGCAGAGAACAGCGACGGAGGGGAACATTATTTGCCTGGACGTCCACTCCTCCTCTCACTCTCACTTCACTCTGTACAAGTTCCATTCATTATTTCAAAAAGAGTAGCGCATTTAGGAATCCCCTCGGACAATCTCAACCCTCGCTGCATCTTCTCCTCAATTATTATCAATTTGTGATAGCGAGGTAACTTGTGGGAAACCTCGTGGTGTAAATACACCTTTCAGTATTCCTCTGGTACAGCACGTGTGATTCATTTCGATTTCCTGCCGGAGGACACATGTTTCTACAATCTGCACCCTGAGCAGATCAAGTTCAACCTCAACCAATGTATATGTAATAGTTGTGAATAGTAATCCTCAAACGACCTCAAGTCAAGCACTCAAGTCAATTGTATTTTAACAGCCTGTTAAAGAATACACTTGTTTCACGTCCTTCCTGAATTCATTGAATGCAATTTTCAGTGGGTAAAGATGCAGCTGGAAGGTGTATCTTTCCACAGTCTCAATTCACACTATTACATCCTTGTTCAGCTGTCTCCTACCCTCCTACGTGTATATCGATATATATTTATGTACATAAATTACATTTCAGGGTCAGGGTGAATGAGCTGTATCAATGCCGTTTTTCATTTTGAACAATTTAAACGATTTCAACCAAATTTAAAACTGCTCAACTGCATGTTTCAATGGTTGGGTTGTTGGGTAGTAGTTCCGGGGAAAACAAAATGACTAAATATTCGGGAAATTCCCAAATAACTCTGTAATCGTTGAATATATTTCAACTAAATTCTCAGTGAAGCGCCATATTAATGTTTAGTTAAACCCTACTAAGCTACAGCGAAATAGGTTGGACACAATCATAGTAATTAATCGTGAAAAAGTGGACGTAGAGTTGACATACATCCCGCAGACTGTTTTACGTACCCCGTCAAACGAAACGCTTATGATGTTCTCTCAGCTTGTCACATGACGTTTACTGGATGAAAACAATTATTTTCGTCAAAACACTTAACAATAATGTTGAGTATCTCTCGTAGATACCGAATTCAAATGAAATTATGTCCATGAAATATTTGCCAATAATGCATTTAGCAACTAATATTTTTGTGACTGATATTCTCTATTTATGTGCGTATGCATAAAACAATATCCATTCAAATGTAGGAACGAGCTGGTTCCAGCGTGGAGTTTTGTTTTCGTCGTGTTAGAGGCTGCTCAGACTCAAATTGTACTCTTTTATGCCCGAATTAAATAGCAGCTTAAGCCGTATGAAATATTTTTAAAATATGATATTTTTGGTTGGCTCTAGTGAAAAATTGGAATGCTGCAAAAAATGTACATACATCACTCTGGAAAAGGTTTATTGTAATGAACCAAAAATATTTTTGACTGCTTATGTGAACAAGATTTTAAGGCTGTCCTATTCTGTAAGTTATTTTTTCGTTTCGGTGGAAAGGGGTAAAACTGTAAAACAACTCCGAAGATGTAGATAGTGTATTTACTGTAAATTATTCCCTGTAGATTGCTTATCGGAATAGTTATATTGGTTCCAGAATATTGTTATGTTACAATTTGTTCCGATTTCGACTGCATTTACAGAAGATACGAATAAAACTTACGACATGTCCAAAAATCAGTACAGATACAGCGATTCTGGGAACGTGCCCTGGTGCAAAACACTTACTTAGCTTCACTAGATTTGGCATTAAAATTCAAAACTGAACAGGTCAGTGGCCCTAGCTGGGCTAAAGAAGCAGGGACAGAGGTACACATGACTGCACTGACCAAAATTAATTGCACCGGGGTCAAGTACATATTTAGATAAACCCACAACGAAGTATAACGCCACAACGCTAGAAAAAACTCAGTCCCGACCCGAACGTGTCGAACACCTAACACTCCAAAAAATCCACATTCATAGAAAACTTGGAATATATTTCCAAATATTTCCTGAACGGCCTAAAGTGCGTTTCCAAATATTTTTAGGAAAATAAAACACTAGCGGTGACAGACGAGCGAGAAGGGTAGATCTTGTCCGAGTTCAAATCGTTATTTTTCAAAAATTATAAGCTCTGTACTCTCTCTCTCTCTCTCTCTCTCTGTGCATTTTGAGTACATAATCACAAATTACAAAGAGGTTTTAGAAAATTATAGTAGGAGTAGAATTTAATAATTATTATTAGATCTTAGGAAAGCCATTCGCAATGCGGATGGCAAATTTATTGCCACAGTGCTTGTAATTTAGTCTGCATCCACCCACGGTATTTCAAGAAAGAATGCAGATCTCCATCACATTAATAAAATGCTTATAGTGTTGGAAACACCAATGAATTCACATTTCATTATCATTGCTCTTTATCAGTAGAATTTTGGGACGTACATAGAATAACAATAAGAACATTCCCGTGGAAGGGGTTATTCTGTCGGACGGGGTAGATGTCCCAGTTTTATGCAGCTCCCCCATATGTGATAAAAGCGTGGAATATCGATTAGATCGTAATACCGGCCCGGCTAACAATAATACAGATACTTCAGTCTTCAGTACATAATAGTAACTTAAATGTAACATTAAAAACGTTAGTGCAAATAAACTGGCCAATCTTTTTTAATTCAAAATATGGCATACTATCAATCATTGTTTCTTCTGCACCCCTACACTGTACATGACAAGAATTCCAATCCGTACAATTTTGCCTTTAAACCATCTTGTCTATATAGGTTGTCTCTAGGTTGCGGTGTTATATACTTATATGGTGCTAAGCTCTTCATAAATAATAAAAGTAAATAATTTTACATGCGTAGGTATGCTTTACAAAAAGAAATTAGAAATTGTAAAAATTGTACAAGTGTGACTCCAATGTTCATATAGCTCTAATCCATAATGTAAGACACTGTTTGTAAAACGTTTGGGTAGAAGCTGGAAAAGTTGTACCTCACGTGAAAATTAAATATCGTTCCACACATACCATGATATAATCACTCAATAATTACAAATAATAATATTACACTCAATAATCAGTACTATGCATTGCTGGTACCACATTACATATGTATAATGCGGTCATGATTATGTGAGTGTAAAAAACATTATGCGTCCACAACTGGTAGTTAATTTCCTCAATCAAATCAGAGTTGAAAAAAGGATTTTCGAACATTATGGGTTCAACCTGGTTTGATATTAACGTATACATATTCCATATCCATAATTATAACCGTTCCTTAGTGATTCCATTGAATGTACCGTTAGAATGAAAAAACCTCCCGCATAAAAAATGTGGACTTCAACTATGACCTTTGCAAGGATTTGTGGGCTAAATATAAATTCAATGCACTAATTCGATTGGAAATAGTTATCACAGTGTCTAGGTCAACTGCATTACATGTTCATGGCTGCTGATTCGGATAGCGTTATAATTATTGCAGATAGAATATTGGCTTGTGAAATGTATTGAATGGAATTTGGATAAGTTAGTGTTTTTTGTTTGGTGGGTGTACCTATATATAGTGGATTTAGTTGGAATGCGAATGGAAAGAAGTGTTTATTTAGTTTATGCTGGCAATGAATTGGATAGATAGGAAAGGGAAAGTGGTAAAGAATGCACAAGTATTTAGGTATTGCTGGAAAAGGAAGTGATTGGAAGGAATTGAGATTTGGCAAGGTCCGCGTGGTGTGATTGGCTTGGTTGGTGAGGATTAGAGTAAAAGGTTTCGCTTGTAAGCGAGAGATTTGGTTTGCATATGTGTCATGTGTGTGTTATTGTGGAACTAAGCGGCTTGGGAATTGAACAAGTTGTGCATGGAAGTGCTCACCTCCGTCTCTCTGACCCAACTAACATTTGCTTAGGAAGAAGTTGTCTATTGTATGGGCATTATTGCATGGACATAAAGAGCTGAGGGTGATAAAGGAAATGTGAGAATAAAGGATAATATTTTAGGTATGGTATGAAAACGATGGAACATCAAATGAAATGAAATTCACAAGCTGCTTTTTCCGAACTCCGTGCTGTAGGGTGCTGGTGGATTCTGTTTCAGGAAGGGAATCATAAAGACAGCTGTAAAGAATTATTTATTTTCCAACAAACTTGCTCACTCTCTTCCAAGCTTCGCATCTTATTTGCTTGGAAAAGGTTTTAATGAGATTTCCCAGCATAGTCAACTGTCTCTCTCCGCTGAATTCTTTGCCTAAATAGCAGCAAAAGCTGGAGCGGAGCCATTCGGACTCCCTCGCAGCATCCCACTCTCTCTCTCTCTTTCTCCTCGCAGTCCTCTCGCCATCGCATCGTATACTTTACAAATACTTGATAACATTTCCAATTTGTTCTGAGGAATTCTTTCTGATCGTTCCCTCAATTCATGTGCTCACTTTACTCTTGCAACCCCGGTCGTTTGTCGCCGAGTTATAGACCGAGCAGGGTGAACAACTGACTGAGCAACATGCATGCATATGATTAGGCTTGGGAATTCCCTCTCTCTCTCTCTCTCTCTCTCTCTCTCCCAACTAACTCGAACTAACTCTAGGAAACAAAGAAACAAGGCCAAACTTTTATGTTCGAACCGCGATAATCCTGTTCCTTCTCCTTCCCTCGCACTCTCACTAAGCATTCCTCGTGTATTGACACGACAAGAACATTTGTCCTGCCTTTCCGACGGCCTCCCACTCCAAAAAGCCATGAGTGAGCTACTCTCCATCAATAATTAAATCTACTCCGTCAATTCCTCACTTCCACTTCTGTTCCCATTAAACCAACTTGTTGCGAAGGAAATTTAGACGAGTCGTAAAATATATTTTACGGTCCAATCCTCATAAGAAAAGGAGAAGAAGATCAGGTAAAGGTGAAAAGCGCTTGGAGAAATTAGGAGTGAGAGAAGGAGAGAGAGAGAGAGCGTCGAGAGAGCACGTCGTAAAACTATTGCTAACAAAAGTCAATCTTGTTTTTATCACTAGGCACACAATCTAAAAGTGAATAACTTTTTCTTCTTTGCAGAGATTGTTGGGAATCATTTGTGGACTGCACCAAATCTGGATCGTCCTCACTTCCGTCGTTTCAGGTAAGTCGCCTCCGTGAATCCTTTCACTCCTCCACCCTATGGACTATGGACCTCAGATTGAGTGAGTCAGTGCCGGTGGACACTGATGCTAGGGAGCTTCGAGTAGTGGGACGATGCACGAGGAGGGGAGGGAAGACGCGAGCAGGGAGCTCCGATTCCCATCGTCTTAATAAAAATGAATCAAATGAGCGTGGAGGAAAGTCGGGAGATATTTTTCAGAGTTGAAAAGTTTTTATCTTTTTATCTTTCCCTTTGGTGCCATCGCTTACACATGCCAGAGCGAAACATGATTATTACTATTATTATTATTCCCGCCCGCATCCTTCCGAAATTAGACTTTTTGTCCCAAACCATACATACTTAGCAGGCGAGGGAGGACCGTCTTCACTTCCACCTCTCAGCCTTTCATTTGTCTTCAAGGGTAGAGAGCGCTGAGAGGAATGGATGACCTTGTGGTCAGTGCATATTTTTTTACTTGAGAAAAATTAGAGGGGGTCCTTCATGGCTCCATGACCTGAGAAGCGGTCAGGGTAGGAGAGAGAGAGAGAGAGAGAGATGAAACGAGAAATAGAGAATGTTTTGCGTCTTATCATGAAGTCATCTGCGAGTAAGTAATGAATACAAATTGGAAAAGTTCAGATCCTTAATGGGGTTTTAGCAAGAGTAGGTTTAATTCGTGTGGAGTGGAGGAGGAGGAGGAGGAGGAGAAGAGAAGAATGCGTTGTGCTCAGTGACAACTCAGAGAACAGAGCTTGCGGTGGCCAAGAACAGGTTGCAGGGCATTCATGAGTGGCCTTCCACGCTCAACCTTCTCTACTCGCTTGTACAAAGAAATAAGCGAGGAAAAGATGCGGAGCTGGAACTGGAGGGTTGAGTGTAGATGTTGTTGCTGTTGGGGTGTGATAGATCAATATCTTTCCCTGCCAGCCGTTATTAGTTTCCCATCGAGACGGTGTTGAGAGGAGAGGAGAGGAGAGAGAGTGAACAAGTGAGCTACTTGTCGTCTCACAGTCATTCATCGCAAGTCACCCGATCCGCCACAGCACGGGCGTGCATACAAAATGAGTGCTGCTAAAGTCTTTTGCTTCTCCAAAGGATGAGGAAGTGAAGAGAGTTGGAAAGGGAGGGAGAAAGGAGAGAGTGTAAAAGCTTTCCTCTTGTCTTTGACGCGTCGTTTGTGTTTATCGAGAGACAAAACGATGGAGCAGAGGAGGAGAGTAGCGTGACAGCACAGGTTCATCATTACGGCCCCGTGTCAAATCATCCTTTATCCTCCCGCGAGGAATTAAACCCGTTTCGAGTTGCCCAAACAAACAGGGTCACACAATTCACGTCACATTAATTAGTCTTGTTGTAGGATGAGGACGCGAGGAGTCACATCGCACACGTCCCAACAATGAGCCGTTTTAGTTCAGGCTTTTGTTCTCATACCTTCCTAGTTGCCCCGCAGTCATTGACTTGGCGCACTCTGCGATCCTCCACCGATCCATGTCACTTTGACAAATTTTAATGAAAACTAAAAGTTTGATGGAATAAAGTTTGCCGATTGTCACATGGACTTTTCTGCATCGATAGCTCCGTTATTACAAATGAAAACTTTTCCAACTTTGCTTATCAATACGAGGCATTGTTTCTAGACTCATCCTCTCTGTGTAATATGTGAGGGGCTGATTGTGTTGTCTTTCACCTCGTTTCGTGAAGGTGACAGGTGGGAGATGAAGTGAGATCTTTTGGGATGACGAATGGAGATGGACAGAAAGGAGGAGGTTCTTCCCACTCTTCCAGCTCTCTCCTTGGCTAATCAGCTGAGCATTTATGAGACATGGTTTGAAGAAGAACAAAGGAGAGAAGCGTTCTTGGACTATGTGGGAATGGTTAGGAGGGCATGTTCTCTCGAGGAAAAGAGAAAGGAAAGCGAGTGTTGTTGAGATTGTCTCTTTGAGTGGGATAATGGGAGGGAGGATGTTATCCCATGTAAAATTATGAGAAGGGAATGCTTGGAATTCCTCGGCTTATTATATTAAGGAGAGAGGAAGATGCATCTCACGTTTTTCTAGGACAGGCAATATTATTAATTGTGAGATGGCGGAGATATGGAATGCCAGGCTATCTCCGGCTTCCTTCCCTCACTCCCTCATTACTGCAAACACAAAAAGGACTCTCTGGGGACTCCTTACGCCTCATCCCAGTCTACCCACAACTTTTAATTGATTCTGCCAATTCCAACCTGTCTCCCGCCCGCCCCTGTCCCAAAACAACACGTGCAGGGTCTCCGTGTGTCCTTCGTCCTTAGCATGCATAGCCCAGTCTGCTACACCTCAATTACAAGCCAAATCACTTCCTTCACTCCTCCACTCCCTGCACTATATTCCAAAGACGAAAGTCAGAGAGAGAGAGAGAGAGAGAGAGTTACTTATTGAGACCGTGGTGGGGAACGTATGGGAGCTCTGGGTCCAATTCTCACACATTTTTGTCACACGTTTTTTTGCGTCGCTCTGCTTTTCTCGCCTTTTTCGCGAGCAAACTTCATTGGAGTTAAATCACCAGCATCATTGTGACACATACCCGAGGGATTAAAGCGTCCCCTCACTTACAACCGGACTAAGCATTGTCCAACTTTGACTCCCTTTATATCTTCCTTCCCGCACTGGTCATCTCCGACTTTTATTTATCTCCGGCATTCTCCACAAATTATCTCCCACTCCCTCCGTGCAGAGTCCATCGCGTTCTCGACATCATCATCATCATCATCTCGCTGTCATCTTCTCACTCAATCTCACAGGCCTCTCGCCAATTTTAAATGGTCCTCCTCCCCCGCCCCTCCACAAGTCCACAACCCCAGTCCCATCACCGGCAATCACCCGTCTCTATATTTGTACTTCGGGTGGTGTTGGCATGACTCGGTCACATTTCCACACACTCCATTAGTTATCCAAATAGCGGCCCAATTAACTCTCCCGTCCTGTAACGGCTTCTTCTCATCATCCCAGCTAACACAAACAGACCCCATCACTTTTCCACCAGTTCCTTCCAGTTCCCCATGTATATTCATTCATCAACTCATCTGACAAAGTATCTTTGTTGCAGGTTACACCGCCTTCGAGCCCCGCTTTATCGGTAGTCTCAAGAACGTCA
The DNA here is from genome assembly GCA_034693705.1 of Spatulosminthurus flaviceps. Taxonomy (NCBI): domain Eukaryota; kingdom Metazoa; phylum Arthropoda; class Collembola; order Symphypleona; family Sminthuridae; genus Spatulosminthurus; species Spatulosminthurus flaviceps. The sequence goes on along the minus strand of JAQFXU010001638.1, from coordinate 7,863 downwards.
CCGTCATCCAAGGAAAAGATGCAAGTTTCACGTGCATGGTGGACAATCTGGGTGGTCACAGGGTAAGCCCGTTTTGTAGTAATTAGTCACATGTGTTCACATATGTATCGAGGGCCAAATCAAAACGTGCAGTATTAGAAACAGGGAGAGTGACTTGTGGGCGGATGGCTCCAGAAATCCTACAATAAATTTTCTATTCCAAACGAAGGTTTCGGCTTGTCATTTTAATTAATTCGCTGGGATATTTGTGATGGAAACCCAAGAAAGAGTGAGCTTGCGGTAACTTTAGCTGGAGAAGGTTCCCATATTGCCGATAAGCTTTCGCAGAAACAGCTTTGGCCTGCTGGAGGGTTTGTCCGGGTAAGTGAAAATTTGGCGGAGAGGAGGGCTTGTATGTGTATATGGAACATATTTATTGTGAGTTGAGCGGGTGAGAAGGCTAATGATCGGTGAATAGGAAGATGTGCGGAGACCACTCCGCGTGATTGGTTCCGCAGGTGCTGTTTGGAGTTCTCGTGTGAGAAGAGGGGAAAGAGTGCAATAACAATATTTCCAGCTTTTAATTAACACATGACAAAAGTTTTTGGTAGAACTGATTTATTAGGGAAACTTTGCGAGCCAATGAATTGTCTCTCTAACCCTTACGAACTTGCCTTTGATTGCCTTTTATGATGATGCGGGTGAGAGAGAGAGAGAGAGAGATGTGACCAGGTCATACTCCGTCTTCAACATTCATCGCACATTGTCGACTCGTGGTAATTGGGCGTGTGGTGATTGGCGAGTCGTGCCTAATCCCACTCGAGCCTCATTAGACTCGCAGTTGCTGCAGATTTGCATGATTGTTGCTCCCATGGATGCTTACGATGATGTCCGTCCAACATCTCTCTCTCTCAGCATCCTCCGTGTCTCTACTTTCTCTCTCTCTCTCTCTTACGTGAGCTTTGTGTGTGCGTTTGAATAGATTGCGTGGATTAAAGTAGACACGAAAGCCATCCTGGCTATTCATGACCACGTGATCACGAACAACGCTCGGCTGAGTGTCACCATGAACGACAAGGTTACCTGGACTTTGCATATCCGTGGGGCTCTCAGGTCCGACAGGGGTTACTACATGTGCCAAATCAACACGGAGCCCATGGCGAAGCAGGTTATTAATAATGTTTTCTAACTATGAGCTTGGATCTTAGACGTAGAGTAAATCATGAAAGCGCGGATAAATCCAGAATAGTCGCCTATAGGCTAACGGTAAATCAGTAGGAGTACGTACAATAAAGTAAATAAGTGAGTTATAGAACATTGAAGGGAAAGAGACGGTACGAGTTGTTCTTGTTTGTAGATGGCCTTTTTAGAAGTGGTGATTCCTCCGGATATCACTTCAGAAGAAACTTCCGGGGACCTCATGGTACCAGAGGGAGGCACTGCTAAATTGATCTGTCGCGCGAAAGGTCAACCGAAGCCAGTGATCACCTGGAGAAAAGAGGATGGAAATCACATTGTCATCAAGGAGGGTCAGGGAGGGAAGAGGAAATGTAAGATTGGATGGAGCTTATTTAAAATTATGTGTATGACAAAAAGGAACTCATGGCTTTTCGGTTGCAGCAAAACAAGTGGAGGGAGAGGTGCTGACGTTGTCGAAGATCACGCGATCGGATATGGGAGCTTACTTGTGCATCGCCTCAAACGGAGTTCCTCCGTCGGTGAGCAAGCGGATGACAGTTCAGGTTCACTGTAAGTTCCTTTTGTGGATTGGTAGTTTTTTTTGTATAAGAGGTGATATGATGGAAGAGTGGTAAAAGTTTTAGATGCAGGTGAGTAAGGAAAGAGCTTTGTCGATTAATCAAAGTTGGAGAGAAGAAAGTTGGATTGATCTGCATATGAATATAACAGTTTGCTCATCACTCTTCATCCCGCGTCTCTTGGATTCACACTCTTGTGTGTTTATCAGCTCGTCACCATAGGATCCCATGAATAATTAACCAGAGTAATCTGTGCTGGTCACGGGAAAGTGGCTCAAAAGAAGTTGAGAGTGACAGGAAGGTAGATGTGACTTGGAAGTGGGTTTTGTGCTAGGAGAGAAGGAAGAGGAGGAGGAGGAGGAGGAAGCACATGTGGAAGATGTATTATTATTATTGTTGTTGTTGATGGTGACTTGTGTTGGCAGCTGGAGAAAGAGGAAAGAGCGGAGGAGGGTGCTTCTGACAGTGCTGTGCATTTCTCATCAATAGAATATAGGGGCAATCTTTTCCCACTTCGCTTCATCTCGCTGCTCCATTCTTGCTCCATTCTTGCCCCACTCACTTGAGCCGCCAGCTCTCATCCATCAAGCAACCTCCCTGACTATCCTGACTTCGCGACTCCTTGAAACTCCCATCTTCGCTATTAGATTTCTCACCGCACCCATCCTATATATACGACTCTCGCCTCCTTTTGTTTCTGCAGTTTGTGGGGTTGAAGGACTGTAGTGTGTGCGATGATGGAATGCGATGTGGAGCAGAGAGCAGATTCCAATCGGACATTTTCAGGCTGACTGAGCTTGCGAAAACCTAGAAAAGAATGTAGTTGTCATGTAAGAGCTTGTCTTTAAATTTGCATTTCTCTCTGCTTCATTGTGAGACTCAGAAGAGCTCCCCTTCCTCTCTCTCTCTCTCTCAGAGCTGCACAATGCGAGAGATGGTCTTTTGGGAGCGCGTCTCTCTCTCTCCTCCACTTATCCTGATTGGAATGGAAACTCGGATTTTGCATTACACTCCAACTTTCACCTCCTCCAACTATTATTCTCATTATCATAACTACTTCTTCCAAGCCTTTCATCTGCAACAACAATCACATCTATACTCTCTCGCGGGGTATCACCACCACCACTCTCGTCACTCGCATTATGCATTCCCTCTTTGATACGCACCCTTCCATTGCATTGATTACCTTTGACCAGAACCGGACCCATTTCTGCCAGAGAGACGAGTAATGCAAGTTCGAGCAGCTCCCTTTCTTCCTCTTCCTCCTGCTCCGGACCAGATCTGGACATTTCCGCTCTTTCCGCGGAGAGCCATGTCTTCTGCCAATTAATGACACACAGGCGCCTGAGTCTAGGACTTGGACGAGGCGTAAAGGGGATGATGGTGGTTATGATTAGTTGAGTTGTGGGTGCGTGGTCTGATGAATTGATTTGTGGACGCGCGGGATGCATGCGAATGAGCACAACTGAATGAGACGCGGGTACTGTGCATAATGAGGAGTCGCGGGTATAATCACGTTCTCTTTTGTTTCTTTCCAGTTTTCCCTCAAATCCAGGTTCCAAATCAGTTGATTGCAGCTGCGAGTGGACTTGACATTCTATTGGAGTGCGTTGCTGAAGCCTCCCCCAAAGCCATCAACTACTGGATGCGGGAATCGGGTAATTCATTTTTCCATCTTTCGGACAGGCACCCATATAGAAGCCAACCACGTCGTTAAGAGGCAATCACATCCCCAAACTAAAGACACGCAAAGGGTTGGGTCTCTCCGTCTTGACAAATGGCGATCATCGATGCCAAATATGCAAAATACTAGAGAGATGCTCTTGCATTGAAATATTCTCCCTCAATCCCATGCTCCTCCGCAGTGCCTTCGACTGGAAGGTGGACAGGAGACTCTCCAATATGTAAATGTAAAGGACTTTGTGTATGGCAGAGCTGATTTATATGCTGGGAGAGGAAAATGAATGAGGTGCGTGCGGAGGAGGAGAGGGAGAACCATGTGATGAGATGATGAAAGGCAGCGGCTACTGTCGGCTGTAATTAGGCACACAAGTTAATTTCCAGCCTGAGTTGAGCAATTGGATCTGATGAAGCCGATTAGAAGGTGCGGGAGTTGTGGGAGAGAGAGCAATGTAGGATAAACAAGGGAGAGCCATATTTCACGGGACGAGGGACAGAACGAGACTCGAGATGAAATTTCCCACCACCATCCTTTGCTCTGTCCTGAATACTGCCAATAAGGCGGAAATGTCCAAGAACCAGTCATTCTTCCATCAGAGCTTCGTCATGCAGTAACCAAAGAGCCCCACAACACGTCCATCAGCATACATTCGCATGGATCCTCCCCAATGTGTGTGTGTGTGTGTGTGTGTGCGTGTGTGTGCTTGGAGGAAGCGGAAGTTTGGAATTCCAAGGGCTGTTCGCATGGAAATGGTCCTTGCTTATTCCTTGCCTCACTCCACTTGTCTCTCATGTAAAACTCGTTTTGTTCTTGTGTTGTCGGTGTTTAACTCGAGAAAAGTATCCGAGGAATGCAATAGATCTTTTGGGGAATGTATTCTGCTCCTCTCCTTCGTCTCCTTTCCTCCTTGACTCTCTTCTTCCTCCTCTCCCTCTTTCTCTCTCCCTCCTCGCCAACTCCTCTTCCCTTCTTGTTTGTTGTGAGAGCAGAGAGTCCAAGTGGAGCAGAAAATTTCTGATCGACTTCTCCACTTTGTAATTTGTCGGTGTGTTGTAGATCTTGGGGAAGGGAGCATCTTGCTCTCCTCTTGTTTTCTTTCCAACGCCCCTTCACGCTTCAGAGGCTGGAGGCACGAGAAAGTCGGGATTATCCCGCAATTACTATATATTGATTGCCTGGTCGACCGGGACTTAAGACCTGGGAGCTGACCTGAGGGTCAGTGCTGGAAGGAGACGAGTTGGTTTCCAAGCCAGATGGCACAAATGTCCGAGTGTGGGGGACTAGACTAATGAGCATCGTACGGTGAATGGAGGAGGCCTTTGTGAGAGCGTAATCATTTCCAAATTAGGTTAGGTGAAACTGAGATGAGTACGACCAGTGTGTTTATTTTGAGAGCTCGTAGTGCTCTTCTCCGGCTTTTGTTGCTTTGTGCGAGCATGTGCACTCGCAAATCTCATTAGTTTCATCAAATTGGCTGGCTGATCCGTGTGCATAGTGAGGTAATGACCAGCGTCTTCAATGTCCAGTCCTCAAGCAGCTCAATCACTCGGTCGCATTATCTCGGCCGCATTGTAGCCATTGTGAAGACAACGTCAAAGAAAACAGAGTGAGATGAAAGCATCTCCTCTTCTTCCTCGTCAGACCTCCTTGCCATAGTTTTCTCTCACAACAGCCCACGGCCAAACACAAATAAAGTAATAGTCAATTTTCTGGAGTAACGCGTCTTTTCTTACCCCTTGTGTCCAAACAAAGCGAGTACTTCCTGTGACTGTTCGGGACGAGTTCTCTCTGTCAAGGTTTAGCGATTGGTCCTGTTGGGCTCGGGAAGGTGAAGAGGCACTGAGTGTTGAGTGTGTATTCCAAACACGTCTGAGAATATACCCCATGAAAGGTGCATCGGATAAAGTGAAGGGGAAGCCTGGCTTTTTGGTGTAAATTGTCTCTCATAACCTGATGCATAGGAAATTGAATGCGAGAGGTTTTTGGTGGGCTGGGTGGTGTGCGCGTGAGACTTATAGAGGTAGTAGTGGATGTATGACTACTCTGACTGATGTTTCCGTGGTTTTTCAGCGGAGATGATAATCGCTAACGACAAGTTCAACATGAGCGAGGAGCCGATCTCGCAGTACGGCGTCCGCATGCATTTGCTAATTCGGTAAGTGGCCTTCACCTGTGAACGCTGGTGACACGGAGAGGAGAGGGTGACGAGTGCTCCGGAGTTCCCCTCTCAACTCTGTCAGCTCTCATTGATTCTTTCCCTTTGTATGTACAGGAATTTGACTGAACGGGACTTTTCGGGCTACAAATGTATCTCGCAGAATTCCATGGGAAACGCCGAGGGCACCATTCACATTCACGGTGCGTACCATTAAACAAGTTGCCAACTCCACAATGAATACGAGCTCGGAACATTTCCCTAAAAAACCTCACTCTCCGCATTTTTAAATCACATGTGCCTAGAATGTCTAAGAGTTTCTCCTTCTCAGACGTCATAACTTTTCTTCATTCTTTATTTGCGAGTAGTAACAAAATATTACATGTCTCTCTATGTCTTTTTAGAGATCAATCTGTCGTCGCCTGAAAGAGGACCTTTGAGCAACGCGCAGGGTGAGCGCTCTCCTCTTCCCGCCGACCCGCAGTACAGCGAGAGTGGCGAAGACGCCTTAGTACAGCAGCGAGAGTACAGCACTCGGGTCAATCTCATTGACCTACCTCCCTACAACCAGCCCTCCGATGTGAGCAGTAATCGAGGGTGCGCCCTACTATCGGACTTGTTGACTTTCTGCGTCTCCACAATAATCCCCGGTTTCATCCTCCATATAATAAGGAGCTGTCACTCCTCGCTCCACCTCTGAGTGACTCGTGACGTCGTGACCTCGGAATGTTTGCATATTTACGTGATAGTTTTGGAGGTGACTGGTTGCTAAATGTGTAGACACAGCGACAGGGACACAAGACAAGGGATCGCTTAGTGCAAGTCGAATTCTATATGAGCGCACACACTATAACTCTCTCATCTCTTCACCTCTTTTCTTTATAAGCTCCCTTCCTCACCCTATCAAGTATTCTCCTTGTTGCGCACCTATTCAGTTCAAGACTCACACGGCAGATCAATAATAATAATAATTATTGTAACCCTTAGATTTTGTCACAAATAAATTTTGTGTTTCCCTTCTAATATTTCCTTTTGCTTATTCCGCATATATCTTGTCCATCTCATCTGCTTTTCAACTTGCAGCTGCAATGAAGGTTAATAAAATTACGTTGAGGAGACTATGAATTGAATCTTAACTGGAACAAGGAGATGTTATACGTGGTGCACAGGTGAGGTGAAAGGTTCTAGCCCTCGGCCGTATGGGTAAGGTAGGAGCGGACAACAAGTGGAGACGTTAATGAACTCATTAGGAGATGGAGAGATACGGGACGTGATGGAGCTGCTTGTAATCCAGTCTGGAGGGAGGATAAGATGTTAGTCGTCTCGCACTATGAGAACTGAGATGACGAAGGGGAAGGAGCTAACGAGAGGAACGCGGTAAGCGAGAGAAGAAAGAGACAGATTCAAGCTCACGTCGACACCGAATCAAGCCTTAAGTCACTCATCTTTCCTCTCCATCCACGCACTCTTGTTTTCCGCCCAACTCGTCGAACGAAGGAGATCATGACGAGAATCGCTGATAACCAATCCCACTGTTAGCACCCTCACAAAAATTGTTTCATTACTTGGACGAGGAGAGATTTCCCCTAAATTGCTCCCTTGAGCCCGCGTCTTTTCCTTTCACGGACCTCTGCCAAATAATAACAATCCATCCTCTTCACTCTTCTCTTCTCTAGCCTGTCCTCACCCTCCTTCCAAGTCATTCATTGCTAAGGAACGCCGCTCCACCTGAGAAACCCCATCTTTTCCTCAACTCCAACATTAACATGGCTCAGTCCTTGGCGGGTGAGAGAATGAAGGTAAGTTAGGAAGATTGAAGTATAGGAGCGGAGAGAGACCTCATGAGCACATGTGAGCATACTTAGGCCGTGTTAACAAGCAGTAAGCATTCGCAAACAAGACAAAACGCGCCATTAATTGATATTTATGGAATGATGTTCACGCCGCGTATCTCTCGTCGAGCCCACCCTCTCTAATAGTTACAAATAACAACTCATGACCTCTTCTCAACAAGCCACACAGCAATGACTTTTCGCACTATTATTGCAAGAAGGACAGGCTAATGAGTTGAGCTGAATGCTGGAGGAATTATGTCCCCAGAAATTTTCTATTCGAGGCCATGCAGAGGAGCAAATTTAATTTTACTCGAGCTTGACACTTGCTCATTGCATTATATCATTTGATTGCGGTGAGTGGTAAGGCTCGGCATAGCTCAGCTTCCCCGCTGAAGGTATCTGTCCCGGAAAGGAGTGGACTGAACAGCCAGCGTCGAGTTAAATTTGCTGGTGGAA